>JACXGM010005165.1:0-35816 GCA_016801145.1 Umbra pygmaea
ACCCCAATGTATGTCACACATTTTAACCTGTACCTATGTGATTTTGGTTGTGATCCACCCATAAAGGGAGTTTGGTAGTATTACTTGTAAAGGTTATGTTGTCTCCACGGGGTTCTAGGAGAAAACAAATGCTTGCTCCCCCTCTGGAAGATATTCAAATCCAGTCCTTGTTTTCTCCTATCCCAGCCAGTGAACTGATCCTTATTTCGTATGCAGCGGGAGTTTGTGGGCTGTCCCTCTCGAAGGGAAATATAAGTCTTTGTTTAAGGTTAAACTGAGGAGATTTCTGTAACGACTCTCCTGGCGACACGTCGGAGTGTGCCATAGCAAATGTGTTGGATAAATGTTGTATTAGATAGACTGTACCACATAAGACATGCTTAGATCTTAGATCATATTTAGAAGTGTAAGCGACATGTAATTTCTTGGTATAATTGTGTAATTCTGTGTCCGGTTAAAGTGTTGTACTTTGATGCGCTTAAATTGGAATTAAATATTATTCATTTACTAAGTTCTGTCATAGACATTCTAAATCATTTCCCAGAACATCTCCGGTGGAGGATTAATCGGATAGTAATTAATGTAAGTTATCTGGTTGCGGTCTGCTCCTATGTTTCAGCTGTTATTATGCACACAGTTTCAAGCTAGGTAGCTTATGCACCTTTGTCTGACTCGCGGGCAACGCGTTAAGTTTCCCGGGTCGCTGTAGTATTTCTTTCCGTAGCTGCTTACACACGGATAAATGATCATTTGTGAGTTCAGTTGGTTAGATAGGAAATATCAACAACGTCTATACTATCAATCCTCTGTACGCATTTATTAAGCATTTCTCCGTTCTTAAGCCAGACTATTGCAACGGGAGAAAAGGAAATACATTAATTATTAATGCTTCAACTTCATAAGTGCACATTAATTGTATCCTTTTACTCCCAACTACAAATGCACCATGTCACAAAGCTTGAATTATTTCAAATTGGTTTCTTGAACATGACAATGAGTTCACTGTACTAAAATGGCCCCCACAGTCACCAGATCTCAACCCAATAGAGCATATTTGGGATGTGGTGGAACGGGAGCTTTGTGCCATGGATGTGCATCCCACAAATCTCCATCAACTGCAAGATGCTATCCTATCAATATGGACCAACATTTCTAAAGAAGGCTTTCAGCACATTGTTGAATCAATGCACGTAGAATTAAGGCAGTTCTGAAGGCGAAAGGGGGTCAAACACAGTATTAGTATGGTGTTCCTAATAATCCTTTAGGTGAGTGTATATTAAAGAAACACAGTTATTTCTAAATAACTAATAATGTACAGTACAAAGAAAAAACAACAGCAGGAATTATAATGACATACAGTACAGTTGATTAACAGTGGACTGTTTCTCTACTAGCACAAAGTGTTACTATCTATAGTCTGTTCTGTGTTGGCAATGGGAATAAACTACAACACACTGTAGCTGCACTATGATGTAGGCTGCAGCTCTGCCTGTCCTCAGTGTAGACAGAATAGCAGATGCTAATCTGAGAGCTCAACTTTTCTACATCCTTACCTCATTGCAAAGACATGGTTCAACATCAAAGGAGGGAAGAGACGGGGGGGTTTACTGCAGGACAAAATGGGTTGGAGAGTAATAAGACTGTGTGGATTAGAGGAAGAGAGATAAGGAGAGAGGGTGAGAGTTAGAGAGAGAATAAGAGAGAAAGATATACAGAAGGAAGGACAATAATACAAGATGGAGGGAAAGCGGACATGACCTAGATTTATTTTTATTACAACAGAATACCTTTTAAGTCAGAATGTTTACTGTTACAAGGGGGAGGCCATTGATACTTACAATATTGTGGCAGAATACTCAAAATGTATTGATTGGTACGATTTATACCAATAACTTCCTATTTCATAACTATCACAGCACAATGTTTTAAGACCACCTTGGAGCATTGAAATAAGCATACATGTCTCTGTATCGTGCTCAACAGATGGCGCTAAAGAGCGTGACGTACAGTGTGTCATCATGGTCCATCGTTGGAGAGGTTAACCCTTCAAGCAGATGGGATCTGATGAACTGGACAGCTGCATCAAACAAGCATTAATAGAGAACAGGGGAGGCAATATCCTTGTATTTTGCAGACGTCTTATGAAAAAAAGCATGGCTGTGTGTTTACTCGATACGGATTGCTGTGATGGTTTACATTTAATTTAGCAGACATTCTTATCCAAACAACTTACAGTAGTGAAGGCAAATTGAGTGGACCTCCATGGGAAACAAACCCGCAACCCTGGTGTTGCAAGCAGTATACTTTACAACCATCTGAGTACAATAGGCCACAGATAGGAGAGTTTGCTGTGTAATTCTGGGATTAAAGTCTTGATCACAGCAATCAAGTCCACAAATCGTTTTACTATCATAGGAAAAACATGAGGGAGTGTATTGTGTATGTTGTTTGACTGCCAGCATAGTGAAAAAAAAGAAAATCTCACGAAGCAATGAATCTCCTGCAGCTCGTTTTTTCTACTTTATGGCTCCAGATCCAGCCTGCAATCGAGTATTGATTGAGTAATGATGATTAAGTATTGATTGAACATCTGGGTTCTAGATGATCTCTATATACAGTAATTATGGTGTGCATTAGAAGTAAGACAGACATTAAAAGATCTTCAAATAGAGAGTGTAGATTTGGACTCAACTGAGGTAAAATCCGGGTTTCCATGACAACCAGGGGTAAGTTGGCAAGGATGCAATTGTGAGTGAGCTTGTTGGTAAAAATTTGTCTCCCGTTACTAACATAGCGGGACTAACATACATGAACAAAAACAGTTTGCATACCTAAAAACGGAACTGTCAAGAAGATAATAGAAACATCTAATTTCATAGCTAAGATACTAGCTAGTTGGTTTACCCTGTCCTCCATACGATTATAGTGTGATATGATATCTGATTGCTTCTGTTCTAACCACAGCATATTGTATTGCCCTTCTTAACGTTAAATGTTCTTTCGAAAAAAATACAAGAATATGACGTCTCTACTGTGTAAAGCTGAGCTACCAACAAGCTCACATTCCCAGGTGTATTTTGCCTGAATTGATTAATCTTTTGTTTAATCATTGACAGCTGTTGTCAAAGGACATTGTACAGTCCACAATTTGAATAAAAATAGGGCCTTCTTCCATGATTGCTGAAATCCATAGGGACTTCCCATTATGTTTACACACACACCCACAAACACCAACACTTATTAAACTCACTAACACAAACACTGATCATCTTTGTGTATCTTCTCGGTTGACCACTCATTTACAATCTAGTTAAGCCGGGCCACCATTGAGGGCAGAATGTTCTGTGTGTGTGTGTGTTCTATCTCTGTCGGCATGCTTTGTTTAGTGCTGAATGAAGGGTAAACAGAGCTTGACCTTAGCTCACTACACTGTTCAGAGTGGCCTGGGAGACCTGAGAGGCCAGCAAGGAACAACTGCTGAGGCTGTGAGGTGACAGTGACTTGGCTGTGATATCCCTCGGTTGCATTCTGCATTCAAAGGTTTTCCAATACAAATGGAGGGTGTAGTGCTCGCATACTTCTAATCTTTCACTTTAGGAAACAAGGAGCAGTGTGACTGGTGATACATATCAATGACAATAGGGGGTGATAGATTCTATAATGAGTGGTCCACCTCCTTCACAGACAAAGAGAGGTGCGTGAACATCTGATCAATCACAAAACGCCATGTTCGAGTGTAAACAATGAAATCTGAAAAAAAATCTTTGTGCAACCTGTCGAAATCCCTATCGTCAAAATAACCCTCCCCAATGCACACAAAATGTACATAATCTAGCAACACTAGTCACCGTTTCCTTCACTTTTGCCTGGAACATAAATGTAGATTTAGACACTGAGTGGGTCGGGTTCGTGTGTCACTCTGAACCAAATACGGGTTTCTACTGTCCTGTCAATTAGAATAATATTATTATAAAAAATACCCCCCCAAAATATATATTTTTGACTTGTGACTAGGTTTAAGATTAGGTTTAAAATTAGGGATATGTTTAAGTTTTTAAGGGTTAGAGGATATTGGAGTTTAAGGTTAAAGTAATGTTCAGAGTCTTACTTAGGGATAGTGGTTAGGACTTAAAAAATGTACAGTGTATTTGTTTCTAATCATAACACAAATATTTGCTGGAAGAAAATGAAAGTTTAGGTCTTAAAAGATAAAGAATATGGAAGCTACCCTCTAGTTTGACCAACCTAGTGTCCAATGTCACCAGAAGTCCAAGATTAACAAGGTTGTCTATGTACTGTATGTGTGTGTGTGCTGGGAAGTACTTGCGATCATAATAAAACAAAGCATTTTGCTGGTTTGCTGAAAAATATGCGGTGACATACTCTTAAGATGAATAGATTCCATATCGGAATTCTTGCTCGGTCTCCTCTGAGTTGTCAGAGTGGGAAATTTTTCTGTCCGAGTAAAAGGGTGCGTGTGGTGAGTGTTGCTAGGCAACGTCCTGTGTTTCTAGTCGGAACTTTGACTCGGAAAGATAATCGAACTCAGCATAAAATCGCTAGCAATCGCTGCAGTGAGCAGCAGCTATTAGTCCTGAAGGCCCAAAGGAAGGGTTTTCAAGGAAGGTGGAAGGTTCTAGAACTGGCATTCCCCTAACCTCTTTGTTCCCACAAGCACTCTCCACCACGTATGCACACACACATATACAACCTTACACACATGTGCACACACACACACTTTGTATATTGGTTTAAATATACATTAAAGACAACTGAAAACATCAATACAAATCAGTCTAGAACAGCCTTGTAAGTTTTGTACATGGCTGGATGCCATGTTTTTTGTTTTTGGGGTTTGGGGCTAAGGCATGTCCTTGTGCTGTCCCAGTGGGATTGCTCTACACATGCAATGAATAACTGTCTTTAGTCATATTCATAAACAGGATGAATAGATGAGGAATGGCAATACTTAACCAAACAAACATAAACTCATCTCTGACACATACACACATTTTGATGATACATTCTTGAAGAGTTCAATGTGCTAGATTCAATAAAAAAACTAAGATAAAAATGTCACCAATTAAGTGTAGAGGAACTCACAGTTGGAGCCTGTTAACATTAGGTTAAGTGGTCTGATCTGTGATATGGGATCAATCTGCGTTCAAGTCTGAGGATAAAGAGTTCCAACTAATTAGGCTAAAGCCCTACACTTTTCATTAAGCTCAAGCACCCTGCCCATGTTTACAGTCTCTTCACACCACTATAAAATGAATAGATTGGATAGAAGATTAAACGTTTTAAGAAAAATAATTCAGGAAAACAACAACTGTCTATAAATGACAACTAGAGTAAATGTGATCTGCTTTAACAATGACAGATTCATAGTCTGCACACCTGAATCTACTGGCCTGTGAACCAGAGTGTGCTGCTTTTAACACTGTCACAATCTCCAGTGATTTAGAGTAATAATCTGGTATGAAATTGAGGAATATGGAAAAGATATTCCAGTCAGCCTTCAAGGTCTTGTCCCCTCTTTCTGAAATTGACTGAGGATTGTATTAACCTGTATGAACACGTCTGTCATTGACCGAGCATTGTATTAGCCTGTATGAACACTTCTGTCATTGCCCGAGCATTGTATTAGCCTGTATGAACACTTCTGTCATTGACCAAGCATTGTATTAGCCTGTATGAACACTTCTGTCATTGCCCGAGCATTGTATTAACCTGTATGAACACGTCTGTCATTGACCGAGCATTGTATTAGCCTGTATGAACACTTCTGTCATTGCCCTGCAATATGTTTCAACTCTCCTCCGCCTCAATTCACACTGATAGCATTGTTTACCTCAAATCCTGTTTTCTTTTACTTTGTACTGTTATTTAACCAGGTAAATGGGTTAACAGAACATTTGCAGCATTGATCTGGGCACTATGTCACTGAGTTGAAGCAACAATTAGAGTTAGCTGTTTTACTTAGGGACAGATTGCAGGATTTAAACCAGGGACTTTTAAAAAATTAATCAGATGCCCCAACCACTATAGCAGCAACTTAATAGCTTGTCTTTCAGACTCCCCCTTTTTCCTCTCTTCCTATCTCCCTCCCATTTCCTTTCCCTACAACTTCACAGGAGAGCAAAGAATGAAATTAGGTAATTATGACCATATATCTGAAATGACCTCAGAGTAATATTTTTAACAATCTGTTGTTTTTACTCCTGAAATGATCTTATATCTACTGCTACCTTGTGTGTTATAACCTATGGGATTCATAGATCAGAGATTACATTTTCGAATTTCACACAGTAAGAACGGAACTACTTTTAAAACAATATCCGAAAATGCAAGATAGATAATACAATCATACGCTGTAACAAGTGATTAAAATTATGCATTTTAAATTATGCATTTTAGGCTGTGGTTTTGTGTGTAACAAAGCATTATCCCATATAAAACATTTTTTTTAAGATATCAAGAAATAAAATAAAAAAGCGTTTATAAGCCACTTGAAAGAGTACATATGTTACGCTCAAACTCTACAAATAGCATCTTTAAACAATTATGAAAAATCACACTGAAAGTGTTAGAGTTCTTTAAATAAAGTGTATTTTATCAGTGAATGGCAGGAAGTTTTAAAAAAACAGTGTACTCTGTGCCCTAAAGAGGGAATCCTTAAAATAACTTGCCCAAGCCAGCCCATTCTACAGCCACACAATGCCATGAACAACTATCTGTTATGCAGAACAAAAAGGTCCAAGGCCACCATTTACACAAAAAATTTACAACAAATATAATTCTCCGTCAGAACTTATTCATGCCAATTATCACATTTTCCCCAAACTGTCTATTTGAAACAGTGTGACCTGGTTTGAAGTGAATGAAAAGAAAAAACTACAAAAGGAAAAACAATATGTCTCTCTCTCTTCTTATTTCTGTCTGCTAGACTAAGTCATATTTCTTTTACATGTACTTTTCTGTCCAAGAAATCATATTCTATCCACCACCATGCCATGTCTCATTAAAGGGAAAAAAGAAAGGGATCAAGATTTCCACATTAATATTTCAATCTCTGCTTGAAGAGGTGTTACAAAATGAACAGTTTATTAGTGTAATGTTGATTATTGTAATGTAACTGAATTCCCACCCTTTATTTTCAGCCCTAAATCACAGCAAATACGTTCTGAGGGAACTATTTTGTAAAACAGAAATATGTCAAATATGAACGTATGAGAGGGTCAATTACGTTTGTAGGGAACTAAATTGAACACTCGAATAACGTTCAATATGAACATTAGAAGATCATGACGTAGCATGTAAATAGCATAGTTTTAGCTAGGGCAGAGGTCGGGGATGGTGGATGGGCGTATAAATCTGCGACTTGCACGCGGGTGTTCGCGAGTTCAAATCCAGACTGGAACTTTTTGTGTTTTGTTGTACAGACACGCGATTGTCGGTTTTTGTAATGTTAACCCTAACCTTAATTCTAACCTTAACCTCAGTAACGTCAAATCTAACCTTAACCGTTAGTAACCTCATGCCTAACCTTAACCGTTAGTATCCTCCTACCTAACCTTAACTGTGAATGTTGCAATATAATTTAGAACGCTATGGAATGTATGGAATGTTCTCGCATAAATCCGCTAAACGAAATGTACCGGAGCAACGTATTTCAAGTACAAATATAGCCTAATAACAAAACGTGCAGTTCAAACGTAAAAACACCCTAAATAGGTTGGCATAGAACGTAATTTAAGTTTTCAAAATAGTTTCCTGAGAACGTAATTTGGGAGAAATTCTGAGATTTACGGTTGCTTACTTTAGTGGTAGACACCACAGAGCGGTTCATTTAACTTTAAAGATAATGGGGGGACAAAAACCATGTAAACTCTCTGGAAAGATGAAGAGTCACAGACTGAGTTCATCTGATAATGTCCATGTCCCTACAACATTAAAATGGTCTTTCAAAGAGGAAATCAAATTTTTAAGTTGTTTGATTATGTTTAACCACTTGAATGTGAGCACCTTCATTGATTGCATGCTCAACCCTGATCCTGCCCATGCAACTAAATCTTGCACATGCACTCACATGTTCATTGATCTTTTCATGCCTTTTATATCCCTGTCAAAGTTAGACAGATCTGCAAACACCACCTTTGACCAAACAACACATCCGTGAGATGGTTTCATCAAGGCCAGCAGTACATTTTCTTTGTCACAGCACTTCCAGTCAGCCAGCTAACTTTGTCATACCAGGAGAGCTGAAAAGACCTGTTACTTTGCCCTATCTTTTGCACTTAATTAATCTTAGGTGTTGATCTGCCCTGCTGTTTAATTCTAAGTTTCTCCTCATAAGGAAGACTTTCAAATGGATTAGTTAAAATCAGGTGGACAATAATAGCATTGTCTGCCATTGTGTGCGGTTTGCTAGCTGGCTAGGTCACCCATACGAAAGTAGCCTAGCCTACTGTATAAATGAATGAATGAATGAACGAATGATCTAACGTAACAATATTAAACTCAAAGGAGGAAATTTGGGAATTAGTTTAAACTGAAACAAGGAACGTGGTGTATAATTGTATGAAAAGTATAATAAAAATTAGCTAGCAATTCTGCCAAGCAACTTGACTACACTTGCAAAATCCATGATGGAACTGATCTCGAATAGCTTCGGCAACTTTTTATAGTACAAAATAGCTGTCAATCAAAAGGAGATGCAGTCTTTCGACATCATGCAACACAACAGCACATATTTGACCAGTCTTAAAGAATTCACACCTGCGTCACAGTGACATGTAGGGAAGAATAACCCAAAAACACAACCCTAACCAACAGACATAAATGGTCTCCTAATGAGCCGGGCATGCAACAGGTGTGCCAGGTGATTAAAGGAGGTTGGAGAGGAACGGTGGTGTTTAGAACACCAGTGACACTGACCTCCTGAGCCTCGGTGCACCAGCAGTGGGAGCCCTAGTATTGGGAGATGTGACAGTACTCCTCCCGACTTGCAGCCCCGGCAATATGATGCCCACTACCCTGGAGATGACCCTGAGGAATTGGCACTGGGTAGTCCGGCCATTGCTAATGGATCTCACACAGGAGGCTGGGGTCTTGGTCGACCTGGGTTGGGCACTGCTCCTCTGGGCTGTATCCCTCCCAGTCCACAAGGTACTCGAGGCCACCCCACCAACGTTTCAAATCCAAAGCACCTCGGTCTCATGGAGAGGGCCTTCCACCAATGTGTATGCCACCTCATTCACTCTCCTTTTACATGGCCTCAGAAACTGCAGACCAAACTTCCGTCAGGGCAGGTGGAGGGGCAGGTTCCAGGTCGAGAGACAGACCTGATCGGCAGGCTGGTATACTGTCATCGCCCCGTGGCTTCGGTCAGCATAGACCTTGTGGTGGGTCCAAATATTAAAATGGAATGGCAATGTCAGAGGCACTGTTTGGACATTCCACCATTGTGGCCCTCAGCGAAACCAGAACACACCTTCCCAGACATTCACTTGACCACTCATCTATGGACCTACGGGGCCAAGAAACAGAGGGATTATACACTGACGACCAGGGGAGCCCTATGGGGCAAGAGAAGGCATCAATGACATATGGTGCCGTGGCCGCGTAGTGCCTGGTTCTGCCATAAAAGGTGCACTGCTCGCGGCACCTCCTGGGTCCCCCTCAGACTCCCAGAGTACTGCTCAATTTCAAGGGCAGAGGCCCAGCTGCTGGCACAGATGGAACAGCATTGCTACCTTATCAGAAGGGATATTGAAGTGCTCCAACGGAGTAGCTCTGGACCAAGGCGAGAGAAGGGGAAGCAGAACGAGAAGCACAAGCCAATGGTGTCTCATGCATAGCTGCCCTCACTGCTGCTCATCCCTAGCCAATCAGGCACCCACAGATGGGAGTGAAATTAAGGAGAAGTTTGGAGAGACCACCAGATAGAGCCCATTTCACCAGCAGGGGGCCGCCCTAGAGACAATGTAAGCCACCCGTGGAGAGCAGTCATTAGAGTTAGATTCTTCCTTCAACTCCTCCCCTGCAAGCTGATATTGTATTAATAAACTGTCCTCGAGGGCCCTAAATGGTTGCAATATGTCCATTCCCTCTGTCTCTTCTCGTAACTTTATGCCTCAAGTTCACCACGTCACCCAAAGACATTTATATCCTCTATAATAATGTTACATTCTGAAGTGAACTAAAATTATTCTATATTCAGTTTGTGGTATCTTGTTGCACAAAAACACCCACAAGCTCACACCGACATTCTTTGTTAAAATGTTCATATAATTTCAGTACAGACCTGAAAGCATTTCTCTAAAGGGCACAGTGCTTCCAGTTGGCTACCCAATCTGGCCAAGCTTTGCCTTTTTACTGCTATCACTCTTCTCCAACGATATTGTGAAGATAAATTACGAAAATGGAATCCAACTCACTCTTGGAGAAACCTCGCTAGTCCTTGGGTGTTTGGGGTTGGATTGAAAAAAATCAAAAATATCTTTTGAGACATTGCTAGTTAGTAGCGCTGATATAGTAGTAGTTGTGCAACTTGTGTGTGGGGCCGTGAGTGTGCATGCTGCATAGGCTAAATCAAAATCGCGTGATTTGCGTCAAGACAAATCTGATTGGCCAATACACACTAAAGATAAATATATATAATATATATATATATTTTTCAAATAATTACTAAAATTATCCCTCTCTTTATCCCACACCCCAGACATGACATACAAAAAGTTGTAGAACAGAAACAACTACCAGAGATATAAGCTACCATTTTATTGTCATTGCAGTTTGCCAACAGGGGGTGCTGCAGCACCTGCGGTACCTCTACATCCCGTGCCTCTGTGTGTGAGTGGGCAGACAGCAGCAACCCTGACACCACCTTTAAGATATTGATAATACAATATATTACAGTTCTTTAGCATACACATTAGCACAGACAGACAGGAAGACAGAAATGAAGACAGCCAGAAAGCCAGAAAGACAAACAGACAGGTTGACTTTCATTTCTTCATGCTGCTCTAAAAATGTACATTGAGTCTGCTGTGTTATTTTTATAATCGTCAAACCTTTCTACATGTGAAAAATCCTGCTATGTTAAAACTCTTTATAACACCTCGGATTCACCTCCAATTTGTAACTGCCCACCCTCTCCTTCTAGCTCATGTTGTTTGACAACCTGTAAAGCCGGCCACCATGACCGCTACTGGGATGGCCATGATAGGCTCACAACGAGCCGGTAGTCTGGTTCACAGTATCTCAGGTTTCGCTAACAACCAAAATTCAGACTCAGCTCAGTGGCTATGTACAGTGGCACCCCCAGACATTTTTCATAGGGGTGGCAAAATGGGGCCACTGTAAGTCTTGGGGTATTTTTGAAACCTGAGTTTTTTCTATGTGGTTATGCCTTTCGTCCACACGAAAACGCTCTATCAGGTCACTGAAACCGAGCTTTTTTGAAAACTCCGGCCAGGATGAAGTTTTTTTAGAAACTCCGGTTACAGTGGTGTCGTGTGGACAGTGAAAACTCCGATTTTGGCATGGGACGTCAGTGTGTGCGCTTTTATTTATGTTTAACGTCCTTGTGCGTCACTATCTCCATTGTTTACATGAGGAGAGTTTGTGCAAAAATAATACAATTTAAAAGAGTCTGTGCAATGGCGGACGTAGCCGAACTATCGCTGCTAATAACTTTGCTGCTAGCAGGGCTTATATACCGATACATGCACATTTATCGTATTATACTGCTGAACAGATGCATCAGAATGCAATACTGCTCAGGTCACTGTTTATGACTAAACTACGCTACCAGGACACAGACCTCGCCAGTTTTGGACAAGAACTACCGGAACAGGTAATAACCCTTTTTTAGGCTTCTGATTGGCCAAAATGGCTTTTACGGTTAGGGGTATATAGTGAACTGTTGGTTTGGCATGTTCTTGACAGCACATGATCGGGCATTTTTGCATTTTCATGTGGACAGAAAAACTCTGTTTTCAAAAATACCCATGTACGTGTGGACAGGGCCTTAATCTCTGATAAATTAAATTTTTAATGTTGTGGTTGTTTTTCTTAATGTTAAAATTGTATATACATTTTTTTGTAAAAAAGACATGGGTAAAAAATAAATAAATAAATAAATAAATAAATAAATAAATAAAACGTTTTTAAGCGGGGCCAATAGTATCAGGGTGGCTGTGGCCCCTTGGGGTGACCCCTGGCTATGTAAACAGATTAGTCAAGAGGCAAAATGCAAAGAAGTTGTGGTGTTTCAAACATATCAAAATAGCTTTCTAGAAGAGAAAATCATGCACGTACATAGGCCTACTATGTGAAAAGCTGACGTCAAATGAAGCCCTTTCAAAACACACCAAATTTAAGTTGTTAGTTAAGGAAAGAACATTGGGGATAATTATAATAGCATAAGCCATACAGCCAGTGGCATTAGCAAGAAGGATGGTGATGATGAGACCAGAAAGCCTCTCTGATTGTTTTGCTTCTATTCCTGTGATGATGTGTGGAAGAGATAGCACATCATTAGACCGTTCAGTCATGGCAGCAGTGCTTTTTCTCTGTGACCTCATGCAGAGAACACTAACATACACTGAAGGGCACTGCTCTGTTGATTTACATGGTCCAACTTTTCAATGCATTCTCAGTGGAAGACAAATGCGCATTGGTGGACAAATAAAGAGGACGCGCCCCTATCCAGAAAATGCCCATTTATTTTATTAGACTTTGTATTTTACATTTGGTTGTCTTGCATTCTGTATATCTCTCACATTAGTACCTTTAAAACAATTGTATGTACAGTGCATCCGGAAAGTATTCAAAGCGCTTTTTCCACATTTTGTTGTTACACACTTATTCCGAAATGGAATAAATTCATTATTTCCCACAAAATTCTAAAAACCCCTCTAAGAAATTGAGGTGGAAAAGACGTCTTTCAAAATATTTTGCTCAGTGGGACAATACCCCATAATGACAATGTGAAAGAAGTGTGTTTGGAATCTTAGCAAATTTATTAAAAATAAAAAAATGAAAAAAGTACAAAAGTATTCACAGCCTGTGCCATGACACTCAAAATTGAGCTCACTGATCCTCCTTGAGATGTTTCCACATCCTGATTGGAGTCCAAAAGTGGTAAATTCATTTGATTGAACATGATTTGGAAAGGCACAAGCCTGGCTATATAAGGTCTCACAGTTAACAGTGCATGTCAGAGCACAAACCAAGCAATGAAGTCCAAGGAACTGTTTGTAGACCTTCACATTCACATTGTCATTATGGGGTATTGTTTGTAGAATTTTGAGGGAAATAATGAATTTAATAAATTTCGGAAAAAGGATTAAACCTAACAAAATGTGGAAAAGGTGGAGATGGAGTGCAGGAATGTCTGATTGGGGTGTGATCAGGTCCTTGTTCCTCCGCTGTCATCTACAGACCTGTGAATCTGATCACCACTGGACACCACCGCCCGGAAGGGTGACCCGGAGGATGCGGAGCGGGTTCATCAGGGAGGCGGCGGTGAAAGTCCTGGATGAGTGAAGGGTCCAAGATGTCCCCGGCAGGAACCCAACTCTGTTCTTTGGGGCCATAACCCTCCCAGTTCACTAGGGACCACCAGCCTGAGGAGGGTAACAGGGAATGTTGGTGAAATCCTGGAGTTCGGGGGAAACTGTCATCGATAGGCTACCTCACTGATTCTACTGAGGTCTTCGAATGGTCCGACGAACTGGGGACTCAGCTTCTGGCAGGGCAGGTGGAGGTTCCTTGTGGACAGCCAAACCCGATCGCCGGGTTGATAAACAGGCATGTCACTGTGCCGGCAATCAGCCTGAGTCTTGTGTTGACGAATGGCTCATTGGAATCTCACATGCGCAGCATCCCAGACCTTACCAGCCCGTCGAAACCAATCATCCACCACCGGTGCATCTGTACTTTCCAGTATCCAAGGTGCGAAGGTAGGTTGTTAACCCAGGACTCATTAAGACAATGAGTACTGTAGAAGTATGAAGCAGGGAAGTTTGCGCATATTCTGCCCATGGCAGGAATTTTGACCACTCACTTTGTCTGTCCTGGCTGCACAGGAACCTCCCAAGTTGTTGATTAATCCGTACCTCCCCATTGGATTGAGGCCAATATCCCAACGTCAAACTGACCATAGGCCCTATCTTGTCCAGGAAAGCCTTCCGTACCCTGGAAGTAAACTGTGGCCCATGGTCAGTGACAATGTCCTCTAGAAGACCATAATGCCAGAAGACCTGTTGGAATAGTGCCTCAGCAACCTGGAGAGAGGAAGGTAGTCCAGGTAAAGAAATAAATTGACAAGATTTGGAGAAATGATCCAACCGCATCATTGTTGTATAGCCACGTCACAGCGATAGGTTGGTAACAAAGTCCATGGAGAGGTGGGACCAGGGTCGTTAAGGCACCGGCAGAGGTAGTAACTTCCCTGTGGGGGCTGTTGAGAAGGTAATTCTATATGAGCATGTTAAATACAGTTTAAACAGTTTAGAATGGTATATTTAGATGTAAGTGAGGGTGTTATGCACCTAGAATTCTGAGGCCTGTTAAGTAATCTGAGCGTAGACAGGATATTTTCCTCTCTAATTACTTAATGGAAGGTCCTTTTGGTATATTGTTATTGTACAGATGTATGGGCTTTCCCTCAGGGAGGGGCAGCTGGGTCACTGTGCAAACAGTTGACTATGACAAGTCCATCAATGGATGTTCTCTTCTTTATTATAAACATCAGAATAAGCTTATTACTTATGTCTTTTAACTCTATTATCTTTTATATATTAGAATGTAATACCATCACAGCTCTAATACATGTTTGATGCCATTGAGACTAACAGAACAGGAGACACAGATAATGGTTACTGAGTGAATTTGTGAACAACAACTAGCAGGGCCATTTGGTAAGATAAGAGTCTATACCTAAGTTAAGGTGACCTGCTGATCTGCTCATGTGAGACAGTCTTGGGTCTGAAGAGATAAAGGTCTTCTTGAAGGTGTCATGAACAACAACCCCAAGGCTATATAAGCAAGCTTATATTGATATTCGGGGCCCTATCCGAAACGGTCTTTGTGTGCCTCGTCGCTGAGATCTCTCCGTTCCGGGATGAGATGTTACTTTATTAAACATCCTATGATCGACCTGCTGGCTGACTCCTGAATCATTATTTCAACCTAGATTATTTTAGTTGCAGAATAATCATCATTTATAGGGCATGTCTGGCAGCCTTGGTCTGCACACTTATGGAGCAGGATGTTATGTACTGTTTGTTTCACTTCTATAGCCATGTCAGGCCACCAATATTTCTGGGCGAGAGTGAGTGAAGTGTACGTGTAATACCTGGGTGACCAGTCGATAGGTTAGTTTGAGCCAAGGTGATGAGACAATCTCGAATGCACTTTGGCACATAGATGCGTTCTTGTGGTACCTGGTGCTAGTTATGAGACGAGCGCCCAGCTGATATTCCCGTCAACGTCCCACATCACGGGTGCCACGATGAGCCCGGGGAAGACTATTGGATCCCCCAGTTCCTTTTTCTCTCCTGTCTCATGCATCTGGGACAGTGCTTCGGCATTTGCATTCTTGGTGACAGATCTGTAATAAAGCGTCACCTGAGTCGGATTCGAAACAGTGCCCACATGGCTTGTCTGGATTTGAGACGTTTTGTCGCCCGTATGTGTTCAAATGTGAGGGATCATGGTTGAACTGCATAGGTATTAAACATAAATGTGAAATTAGTGAACTGGGGTGACTCACATGCTCTTGGCGGGGCTTACTGCTTTACATACAAGGCTCCCTTTTCCACCTGGGGGTACTGGGGGTTCCACCCACCTCCATTGGGGAATCTTCCACTTTTGGGTTGTTTTGGAGTGACGCGGTCAGAATGTTGTGAATTTGTGGACGTACGCAATCTGCGACATTCTCAGAATATCATCCAGTTGAAGAGAAGTGGAGATTAGGGTATTTAAATCCATCACATCATCACGACACGCTAATTCCATCTTGACATCATCTCTCCAATAGGCAGTGCACGATAATGCATGATTTGTTACAAAGCACTGCATAGTTTAGGGAATCATTATCTCATATACATAGTTTAATGCATTTTTTAAATATCAAGGAATACAATTGTTTTGTGTGTGTGATTATTTCCCCCGATTTTTAGGGGCTTGTCCAATTCCCATTGACCCTGCCTTGTCGGTAGCTCTGCAACTCCCTGGGACAGATGCAGGATGGTGAGGGGCGCTCACATGGTTCATCCAACCACATGTCGCTGAGCTGGACGATTCTTTACGCACTGCTCATCCAACACAGAAGCCTTTAGTCAGCTCATGCACGGAAGCAATACAGATTTTACAGAGTAAGATGGTCAGAATATATCATAATATACCCCAAAATGTCATAGTATCCAAATGAAATACAACCAAAACACATCAGCAAGTATATAGAGTACAAAAATAAATACTCAAAATTTGTTCAAACTTTTATTTCAAATACATCTAACAGAAAGACTCACCCTCTCTGATTATACCATGTATATATTTAAATATATTGTCGATATCAGAGAGGAGCCTCAAGTTGGCGATCCCTGAATGCAAATTCAACTGCTCTCAGTGTTCATATAAAAAAGAAAGGGAAAGAAGGTACAAAGCGATAGAAAAGAAAGAAAATAAAAAAGGAGAAATAAACAGAAAGAGGGGAATGAAGCTGAAAAGATAGCCTAGTTATATACAGTACTGCCTTATTTGGACAGGAGACATCTCATCTCAGGTTGGGATATCAGGCCTGAAAATGTCTGAACGTTAATAAGCTGCTCAAAAAATGTAATGTTGATAAGCAAACAGTCATGACATTTGACAACTGTTTTCATGACAAGGCAAACTAACCACTGGTGTCAGATATACAGTATTTACTATTGTTTATAAAAACACAGTTTACAGGCTTTTAGACCTTGGTTCATTTTTTTAAACAGTCTTTGCAGCCAACTTAATAAATTGTTACAAGATGGCTATTATATATTCAGTACTGATTCCAAAAAAGCTCATGTAGGTCTTTGAGGTTATACAGCCACCAAAACCAAATCCTGTATTTTTCTCTGAGTTTACCGAGTTGTTGACTCTTCTTAGTCCACTCTGTCCTGCTATGGTGTTGACTGGTGAAATTGATATTGATAATCCTAATTCTGTTAATACTGTTACCTTTTTGGACATTTTGGATGGTTTTGATTTTATACAGCATGTTGCTTTTCCAACCCATAGGCTGGGCCATATTTTGGATGTGGTTTGCTCTACTGGTGTCGGTATTCAATCTCTGGTTGGTATTGATATGAGTATAAGTGAACATAGACTTATTACTTTTCACATGAATGTCATGTCTTCACGATCCATTTCTAAACGCACTTTTAAATTTCAAAATATAAAGCGGATGGACTTCACTTCCTTTGCTGTGTACTTCTCTGGGTTTCCCATTACTAACTCTGTTGAGCACTATAATTCCATGCTTTCTGCACTTCTGGATGAGTTTGCACCTGTGCGAGAACGGGTTGTTACATTTAGTAAACCCTGTCCATGGTATACTCCGGAATTACGTAGAATGAAAGCTGCTGGGAGGCAATTAGAACGGCAGTACAAAAAATCTGACCTGACGGTACATAGGCTTCTCTACACTGAACAACAGTCTGCTTACCATTCTGCTCTGAATACTGCACGTAAGAATTACTATTCAAGAATCATCGGTAACACTGCAACTAATTCTAAAAATGTATTTAAAACTGTTGAAAATCTTCTTAAACCAAATCTGTCTATTGTTCACTCCTCTGTTGACCAGTGTAATAAGTTTGTCCATTATTTCACTGGTAAGATTGAGGGCATATACAGCTCTTTAAACTCTATCACCCCAGTTGAGCCAGTTGATATTCAGCCTTTAAATCCACCACTACCTTTTCAAACTTTGATGTGGTTGGAGTTGATTTTATTTTAAGTACAGTTAAGTCCATGAATTCAACTACCAGTATTTTAGATCCAGTTCCCTTTGTTTGATGATTGAATGGTAGTAGACACATTACAAGTAAGTATTCTGGTATAATATTGGTTGCTTACAAATTATAATTTCTAGTGTATGACCTGTTCAAATATTGACAAATGTACTACATGTAATTCGCTTTGGATAAAAGTGTCTGCCAAATGCCCTAAATGTAAATATCAAATGTGAAAGAAAGCAGCTTGTTTTTTTTGTCTTTTGAAAATACTATATTTAATTTAACCTAAAAACTTTATGACAGCCACATCCCGCTTCAGCACCTCCCGTCAATACTGTTTCTCTCCATCTAGCTGCTGCACTAGTTTAGCTGTTACACGAGGTGGGGTTTTCATGTATTGTCTTTGTGATTCCTCTGTCTGTGTTGTTCTGCCTCCCTCTTGTGTCTAGTTCTGGTATAGGGTGACGTCATTGTTTAGGCACAGATGGATTTAGTTAGTAATTAGTGTGTTTTCGTATTTAGCCTGGGTGTTCTCCCCTTGTCTCTTGTCGGTCAATGTTTCCTGTGGCGTCTTCATGCTTCTCGTTCTCCCCGTTTGGATTATATGACGTATTCTTGCTTTGCCCAACGAGGCAGTGTTATTTTGTGTTAAATAAAGTATATTGGATTATCTGTACCTCGCTCCTGTCTCTACCTTCCTGAAGACGTGACATTAGCGTTCACAGTCCCGCTCCCAGTGACAGATGAGTGCCGAAGCAATGCTAACATTCAATTACAATGCTCTGTTCTTTTCTCATGCTCACGCACACGTTTGGGGTGTTTTCAGTAAGAAAAAACACTAACAAAATGTATTTTTCTTGGTAGAAAAAAGCATACAGGCAAAGCAAAAAATATTACCTGTAGATGGTAAATAGGCGATCCAGTTTCTGGAAACTTTTTCCCTATTTGGCAGTTGACAGCACAGCTGATCATTAGTTAATGAGCGCACCTTACTACCCAAACCCCCATCACGAGTTAAAGCTAGATATTTGCTCTTTCTATTATGAAAGGCAGCACGTCCACGACCGATAAGAACAGCACGTGCATCCTCGTCGATTGCCCCCGACAATGTCGGGTCAGACACCTGATTAAACCACTGCTCGTTGCTGCTGCTACCAGTGCAGCTAGCAGGTTGTGCTGCGCGGCTAACACTAGCCTCCTCGGGTCCCTGGTTAGCTTGCTCGTCATGATCTACCACACATTCCTCACCTTGATTCTCCTACTGGGCCTGGCTACTTTTGAAGAATGTTTTGATAGATGGAACCTGTCTTAATAAAGACACCTCCCTCTACTTTGATCTTTTTCGTTTGCATTTAGTACAACCACGTCTCTCACTCATTTTCTTGACTTTCTTAACAACGACAGATCCCACAGTCCGCTCGATTCCTCGAGGGAGGCTGTGCAGTGCGCAGAGGCGGGTTGTTACGCCAGTGCTATCCACACCTGCGCTTGACCAATTATATAATTCTATTTAAATGAATACAAATATCAGCATGCCTTTTCTCTGGTTATACATGATGTCAATATCTGAAATGTAATATTTATTTTCCTTTGCTTGGGCCCCAAGTGCGCACGGGCCCCTGGGCCGTGCCCATAATGCCCATTGGGTAATCCGGGCATGCACCTAGGCCTTCACTATCTTCCCGAAATTAAAACGGCATTATAATAACCTCACAATGACATTCTAGGGCTTTTGTATATATTATACAAAATATAATATGCTACATCGTATTTCCTTTAAGATATATTTCTTAATGTTAGTATGTCAGAAGTCAGAAATACCACTATTTTGTTCACCCAGAAGTTTTGCAAACTACCGACATTTGTCTTTCCTCCCTGAAGGTGGAAAGCGGCTAGGTCCGGGGCGTTCCTCATGCCATTGTCCACAGTTATAGTATGCACCAAATAGCCTAATAACTTGCATCCTTCCTTCGTTCCTGTACTTAAATGCGCACATTTCTTTGAGGATTCTAATATTTTTTACCTATAATTATACACATATTGGGCTACATGAAAATAGCAATGAGAAAAACTATATCGCATTTCGCCATTTGAACTCTACTGGACAACTGCTGAGGAAAATAGTTTTTTCAATTATTAATGCGGGGCTCTGTCTTTGGAATGATTATGCATTTTAGGCGCATTTAAATCGCTTTTCTTTCTTTTTTAAATAGCAATAAAGTCAGTTTTACACCTTCATAAGCATGGTCTCTGAATGACGAAGTAATCAATAAGTTATCATCAATAAGAAATATATGCATAGGACTGAACATTTCCATTGAAACATTTATGTAAATCAGATTTACAACTATGGCCATCTATGGTTAATCTGTAAAGCGTTGCGCAGCACAACGCTCTTAAATGTGGAGGAAGTATCGGCTTTGAGTATCGGGCCTTTTTCACAAGTACAAGTATGAGTACTTATGCTCAGTATAGATGCAGGCCCATCCTTAAGGCCCTGCTAGTAAAAATATATAAAAATCCATCAGACTCACCAAAGCTGCTCATTGTTTGAAAACGAAGTCCGTCCTCCTTTCTCTTTTAAAAATACTTCTATGACGCAGTTGTACAGCACATCTTCGCGTTAAGTTCCAATAAAAGATATTGCCTAGTGCTGAGAGTTGATTCTTTCCAGTCCTATATTCGCCACCAAAGTTACTGCTAAAAGAATAAAATCTAACAATCTAAATGTTAAAAGTTTAAAGAAATCGGAGACGGGTGTAAGCTAGTTCTTGTTCGGATGGCAAACTTTTTTTACATTTTTTTTGTTAAACTTTATTGAACTGCCACTCCTATCAGCAACAGAAACGATGCTGATGTAAGGCTAGGCCTGCAGAAATGCTTTACTTGGTCAAAGAACACACCCAACATGGTAAAGTCTAAATCTGATTGGTTAAAAAAATGACAATCAACAACATGGTCCTGATGGGCTGAAACAGCAGAAGGTATTCACTCTGAATTCTGAATGCCCCAGTCTACCCTGAGACAACACAGATTAAAAAATCTTATTGGATAAAAGCTTTCATTTATATGAGCTGCACTAAAAGCAAGGCAACTGAAAAGAGCGTACTGTAGCAATGAAATTACCTTATAGACTAATTGAAATGAACTTATAATATATATAGTGTTAATGAAAAAATATATTAAAGAATAATATATATTAAAAACATATTCTGACTATCATTGGGCCTGCAGAGAAGGCCTTGCAGGCCCTGATGGCCCACCACTGCTCTCACCTGTGTTAATGAGACAATCATTGACATGATGGCAGCTAGTCCTTTTGTGGCAGGGCTGAAAAGCCTTTTTTGGGGGGGATTAAGTTCATTTTCATGGCAAAGAAGGACTTTGCATTTCATTGCAATTCATCTGATCACTCTTCATGACATTCTGGAGTACATGCAAATTGCCATCATCAACAATGAGGCAGCAGACTTTGTGAAAATTTGTAATTGTGTTATTCACAAAACTATTGACCACGACTGTACATGCAATTTGCTCTACCTGTGTCAAATAAACAAAACTTAAACTTGAAGCCTGGTTCGATTCCCGACTGTGGCAAAAATCATTGTGTCCTTGAGCAAAGCACTTTACCCAAACGTTTCTCCAAGGGGATGTCCCTGTACTCACTGTAAGTCGCTCTGGAAAAGAGCTTCCGCTAAATGACTAAAAATGTAAATGGGCTCATTGTCATCAATGAAACAGACCAGCCTGGGAGTGAGAGCACACATCCCTGTAGATCCAATGAAAGAGATATCAGTATCTTGCATACTTCTATGAGTTCTTTAGCTGTTGGAAGTTGTAGAGGAGGCCTATGCTATTTGAATTGTCCACTGACCTGCTTGCTCTTTAGGCAAACTGCACTGGGGCAAGGGAGAGGTCAGGGATGGTTTTGAGATGGAACAGGACTAGGCATGCAAAAACTTTTATGACAGCTGAGGGGAGAACTTTTTAAACACATTAGATTTTTTTCTTTTTGTGAAGTATGCAACCCTGGAAACTAGTGTTTAACTCTAATCTCAACACTTCATACTTTCCTTCTCTGTCCTTGTCTTCCCATCTGTTTCAAATCTGTCTAAATAAAGCAAAACGCTCTACTAATAAATCTATATTAAAAGTAAATGTAGGGTACCAAACCACTGACATTTTCCATTATTTCATAACACAGTCATGACAAATATTTAGACATGCTGGGATATTATTTTATGGTTTGTTTTGACTTGTATTTGTCATTACAAACCACATATATAAGTGTCTAAACCCACAAAACCTACCATAAAAATTGTCAAATTGTTCATTGTAAATGTGCCTGCATCGAACATGTGTATTCTAAAGTGACACACAGTAATCTTAATGCTACATGACTAAATGAATGTACTCCAAGTAAAGTAATAATAATTCAATAATACAATAATAATGCTTCTTGTTCCCCTCAGTGTAAAAAAGTTACATTATTCCATACATGTCAGAAGGAGAACAAAATGAGTAATCAAACAGCAAAATACAGTTAAATAAAAAAATGCAAGAAATGCACAAATTAAAATACTAAAATGCTTTAAAATGTGTGACTGAACCCTGATGTCTTTATACTCAGAATAAACATTTTCATGTTTGCTTCTTATATACACTGGATTTTGTTCACTTCAACAGCACATGTTAATTGAGGTCCTATTGAATATAATTCTGATGAAAATATAGGTATGCAAGGCTAATGGAACCATGCAATCACATTGTGCTATTCACTATTTTACATGGTAAAATGTCCCTTAACGTACACCACGTTTAGAATGCTCTAATCTCTTTTCAGCTTGAACAAGGACAACATTCTTGGTGTCTCTATCAGCCCTGCTTCTCCAGGCAGGTGGATTGAAGCCAAAACCCCTCTACTATCTTTGCAAGAAAGCTAGAAAGAGAGAAATGTCTGTGATGCTGTGATGGTTAACTCCTTACATTCATTCTTGACTGTTGCCATTTGGGTGAGGATTGTGCACACTCTCACACTACTCTATCAGTCCGTAGCGCCCTCTCAATACACACACACACACTTTTCTGGACCTCCCTCCCTACACTTCCCTAACTCAACAAGAGCTTGAATCATTGCCTGATCGTCAGCAGCAGGTCAGAGTGAAATTAATGGAGCAATGCTTGGCCATGTTTAAATGTAGAAGTAGTTTGATAACACGACACACACAACAAGGCTATTTTTAGCATCAAGATGTATTCCATAGCATCATTTTGCAAGCTGAAAACGTTTCAGAGTTTATCTTACTGGTACATTATGTAGGTTGAGCTCATCGTGATCTAACATTTGCTAGTTCTTGTTGATGATTATGTGCACAGATGTGGGTGAGTGAGAGTATACCTGATCTTGTTTGATCAAGACTGGTTTCTTCCTAAATGGAGGAGGATTCCTGTGGAATTACCATATTTACCTCTCTAACCTCAGGTAACTTGGACTAGAAATCTGATTGAAAGAAACAATACTGTACAATCGTGTCTGTAGAGTCTGTGACACAGCATTGTAAAAAGGATTTCTTTCCTGACTTGGTTTTGAATTTACTGATCCACCGGCGCACCGCCACAGGGTTGAGTGGGGAATAAAAGTCCCGGTTTAATTAGCTAATGTAGAGTTGTTAGCCATCTCATTGCAATCTCTCCAGAGGCATCATAACAATGACTTTTGTTTTCCACATCAGCAATTAAGTGGTATTTCCAAACCTCTATATGATAATCATACTCCCTTAATTTCCTCTCTCAAAGAGGCTATGGTTACCATCACCAACCACATGCAATTGGTTCCTTTATGGCTAGATCATGTCCTCTGGCTGGAAAGTTCAACTTTCCAAAAATAGCTAATTAATTCAGCCTCCTAGCCTCTGGGGGCATTGTAAATGTGTACTGTACCTACGCGCTCTGTGTATGTCTGAATGTGTGTACAGTATGCATGTGTGTGAATTCATGGGAGAGAGAGTGAGAAAGGAGGGGGATGTGAGATCAAGTAGAAAATAGACACGAGATGGAAATCTTGTAATGAGTGTATAACTCATCACCAATAAAATGTCAACTTTCACTGTTTGGTGAATTCTACTTTATTCATTTGCAGGGAGCTTGGAAATGGATCCTGTCTAAATCGACTGCCATACCCTTTGATTACCAGTGAGTATGTTAGTGATAGAACATTGTCACACACAGTGTCACTCATGCATACCCTGTTAAAACTACAGCTGAAAACAACACACATACACTCAACGGATTATTAGGAACACCATACTAATACTGTGTTTGACCCCCTTTCGCCTTCAGAACTGCCTTAATTCTACGTGGCATTGATTCAACAATGTGCTGAAAGCATTCTTTAGAAATGTTGGCCCATATTGATAGGATAGCATCTTGCAGTGGATGGAGATTTGTGGGATGCACATCCAGGGCACAAAGCTCACGTTCCACCACATCCCAAAGTTGCTCTATTGGGTTGAGATCTGGTGACTGTGGGGGCCATTTTAGTACAGTGATTTCATTGTCATGTTCAAGAAAGCAATTTGAAATGATTCGAGCTTTGTGACATGGTGCATTATCTTGCTGGAAGTAGCCGTCAGAGGGTGGGTACATGGTCAGAAACAATGCTCAGGTAGGCCGTGGCATTTAAACGATGCCCAATTGGCACTAAGGGGCCTAAAGTGTGCCAAGAAAACATCCCCCAAACCATTACACCACCACCCTGCACAGTGGTAACAAGGCATGATGGATCCATGTTCTCATTCTGTTTACGCCAAATTCTGACTTTACCATCAGAATGTCTCAACAGAAATCGAGACTCATCAGACCAGGCAACATTTTTCCAGTCTTTAAATGTCCAATTTTGGTGAGCTCTTGCAAATTGTAGCCTCTTTTTCCTATTTGTAGTGGAGATGAGTGGTACCCGCTGGGGTCTTCTGCTGTTGTAGCCCATCCGCCTGAAGGTTGAATGTGTTGTTGCTTCACAAATGCTTTGCTGCATTGACCAGGACCAAATGCATTGAAGCAACTATCATGTGACTGGTTGAGTAGATTATTGCATTAAGGAGAAATTGAAAAGGTGTTCCTAATAATCCTTTAGGTGAGTGTATATTTCTTATATATATTAATTGAGCAAATTTTGTCTAACCAGAACTCACTTTTTTTTAAACAAGCAACACACCATTCAGATCTGAAACACGAATTGCCACAAAATGACTTGAAAAAGAATTCTGAATTCCTAAAACATTTATACTAAATCTAGGTTCCAGATTATTTCTATTATAAGATAATGAGCAAGAAAATAGTATTTCTTTGTAAAACAGTAAGTGGATTCTTATTGCTTAAATACACATGTCAGTGATGGGTGATTTTAGACCGGATGTGTAGTATATAGTTTATGTTATATGCACAATGAAAGTAGAGTCATTATCTTACCACAGTTAGCTTGAAACCTGATTGTCTTTCTCACCACTATGGCAGCCATTTCCTTACGTAGCATCAGGGAGGGAATCTCCACCAAATTGTGTGACCTATGGTTTGCTAAAGTGGACAAAATATGGTTTGCAGAACTGTCAATCAAACCAGAGGTACAGAGTGATGTCCAATCAGGTTGCAGGGTGGGCCCAACATCTAGACACAGCAGAGAAAGGGACAGCAGATGCAAATTAGCTATTGGCTAACTCTGGTGCAATTACCTTTAATTGTGCATTGTCCCTGTAAAAATAAACAATAAAGTAAAGTAAAGAAAGAAAGAAAGAACTATCCTAGACATCTCACAAAACAGAGTATAAAGCGAGACTAGTTTTAGCTTGACAGCGTCAATATACACAGGTTTTAGACCCTAGAGGCCTAATATATTGGAACTAATTTTTTTATTTTATTTAACCTTTATTTAACCAGGTGGGCACGGTGAGAACAATTTCTCATTTAAAACGGCGACCTGGAACTAATCTTTAACTATCCTAGAGAAAATAATTTTGTAATGTATGTCTACAACCACATCACATGAATAAGCACTGAAAACATGTACAGTGAGGGAAAAAAATATTTGATCCCCTGCTGATTTTGTACATTTGCCCAAAGATATGATCGGTCTATAATTTTAATGGTGGGTGTATTTGAACCGTGAGAGACAGGATAACAACAAATATATCCAGAAAAACATATTTCAAAAAAAGTTATTAATTGATTTGCATTACAATGAGTGAAATGAGTTTTTGACCCCTTTGCAAAACATCACTTAGTACTTGGTGGCAAAACCCTTGTTGGCAAGCACAGAACGGTGGGAAAATAATGAGGATGAGATATATACCGGCTGTTTTGCTTCGGCTACGCGTTCTCAGATTAAAATTGAATCCCTTGGATATTTAGGATGATTTTGATATTTACTTGCGCTTTTAAACTTCTTGCCCACGAGCATTATACGTTGTAGCCTACAAAATAATATTACACTGAAAACAACACACACAGTGATTGACAACAGACATGCTTTACTTTCTGAGAGGACCATACTGTACATGGTAAATTTCAATACAATGAGAAAGGGTGCGCTCCGAAGATGTTATTATATACAGTTACTAACATAACGAATTAGCAAGCATTATTAACAGTTTGTTTCTTGTTAATGAAATAAAGCCGTATTTTGCACGTAGGCTAACATCAAACTTCCCAGATTATCACCCCGACTGTTTTCACTCTGTAATTTAACAACACTGTAAACACTGCATTCAAGGCTATTTTTTCTTTGATTGGCCACAGAAAGAGAAAACTTAATTTTCTGCGACAATATACTCATTAGTACGGACTTTACGCCAGTGTAGCTACGTTGAACCTTAAAGTGATGGTTCGGACATGGAGTAATATAAACCTAGGGTCATTTGCACCTTGACCTCGAGCCATACAACCCCCCCCAAGCTTTTTTCCATGTTATAACATTGGTCAAGTTAGCACGATCAGACGAATGACTTAGTGCATGCGCTAATGGAACCAAGTTGGTATCTCATAAATAACCCCACTAATAATGCCTGGAATGTTACCAAACTTTTACAGTAGTACAATTAGGTTCTGTACTTATAAAACGAGGCATTGAAAAATTTCTTGCGACATCACGCACAGGGCACAACATCTATAGCCTAGCAGCCGAGACTAGCAGCCATCAGGCAAGTGTTATTCAAATATACTTCTGGTGTACTTACAAACTTTTCAATGCCTCGTTTCAGGTTCAGGTTTTCACAGTTCAAAAAAACCTACCATTAAAATGATAGACTGATCATTTCTTTGTCAGTGGGCAAACGTACAAAATCAGCAGGGGATAAAATAATTTTTTTCCCTCACTGTACAGATCTTGTTGTGTTAGTGACTAAATGGACTGTAGCTAATTGTAGTGCCTAGCTAATGGACAACTGTAAAAGGCATTAGCCCAGACATCCTGACTTTTTTCCCAGAAAAAAACAAGATAAGGGCATCCTCATTAGCCAGACTATATTCAATTCCACAGAGGTTTCCTCTAAAGCATGGTCATTTAAAAAGATAGATCATCTCAGAATCAAAGCACAGAGGGAAATCCACATCAAAATAAAAACTTAGAGGAACGCTTCAGAACCCTGAACACCTCAAAATCATTGTGCTGTTCATGTTTCCGATATGACAGTCACTACATACACCTTCTCATTACGTGCAGTAATTCCCAACTCGGCGACCATAAATTGCCCAAAAACATTTGTTTAAGTAAGTGCAACATTTTAGAAAATACAAAATGTTAGTTTTTAATGCATGTCGATCTTTGAATCGAGACGATAGGAGAATAAAAAGGGACAAATAAATAACAGGAAGTCAAACGAACTCATCTAGATCAGTGACAGTATACAAAATGGACTGAGCCACACCATTCATTGCACGTACTGCGCAGCCTCAAGCTGAGCATGATGGCGTAGGTGTGACGTGAGCAACGTCTCTGAAAGTTGTAATTCTTATCTTAGCCATGCCAAGAGAAATCTAAATAATTCCGAATCTTGCCTTTTGCAGAGGAACGAGAGCGTGAGTAGGAGTTGACCATGAGCAACTTTTGGTAAGTATTCTGATTAATTATTTTGTTATTTTGACTGTATGCCTCCACATACCCCGAATTGCCTGCGAGCTTCTCCTGGATTATACAGTAATATCTCTACTGTGCGACAGTAAGTCGCGTTGTTATTACACAATAGTTAGCATGTTTTCACAAAAACGGTTGCTACGGGGCCATAACGTGAGATACAAGGTAATGGAGCTTTTTATAAATTGTCCTGTTTCTTTAGAAATAAACAATGGACAAATAGAGTCTTTAAACGCCTCGGATGTAAATGTATTTGCTGTAAAAGTGACCCCTAAAATGAATGGAATGCTAACATAAGGTGGTAGCCAGTTAGCATCAGAATCCACCCAGGGCTCAACTTCCAGATAAAAGCCGTCTACCTTGATCTAGATGTATTAAAAAATGTGTTGCAGTGACATAAAAACAAAGGTTTTTGGGAAACATAGGGTGGCCAAGTTGGGAATTACCGAATGCGATTGAGAAGATGTATTTAGTGACTGTCATGTCGTAAACATGAACGGCACAATGATTATGAGGTGTTTAGGGGTCTGGAGAGTTCCTTTAATTCACCAAATGTGTCTGGTCATAAAAATATTTAATTTCAGCCAGGGCTCTAAAGCACTTGAGAGGAATTTCTGTCCTTGTGGCAATACGTGAATCCGCAAGAGATGCCTTGTTGGTAAACAGCAGTGATATATACACAGGGGTGCTTTAACAATCTCTTCCATTAGATGTGAGAAAGGACCAGGAAGAGACAGAAGACAGAAAGGGAATTGCCATAACAGCATGGACATTTTCCCATTTTTATCTGCTTCTTCTCCCTAATTCATGATATAGTTTTGTAAAGATTCTTACTGTAGTTACAAACAGGCCAATTCCCAACAAGCCAAAAGAGTCACTAGTGTGTGATGTGACTAGGAAACTCCAGCCAACAATCCTTCCCCACAACCTGGACAATGATAGGCCATACACTGACTTTATGGTACACTAAACTGGGGCGGCTTTATAAAACATGTTAATTTGTAAATGGATAATCCAATAAAGCTGGGCTGGGAACACCCTAACATTCAAATAAAGCTTTAAACCCATATTACTAGTATAGTTCCAAATAAAACGTGCTAGAATACAGAAGCAAAATATTATTATAATAATGATTATTATACTTAAAGTTGCAGTTCATGAGTTTAAATTATCAACCTCAATGAAATAATAACCTCTTATCAACATTTAACAATGTCTAATTTTTTTTCATAAATCTGTACACTAATGCTGCAACTTATTTGATTCAAATGATGTCTAGTGCAGGTATACAGTTTTTTTATGAATCATTGGGTTTTAAGAGATAAACTTATTAAGAGTCGGTTAGACCACATCCTTTTCAGCATGACATGAACTACTGTACTGTACAGGTTTACATGTTGCAGGTGCTGTTGATGTTCAGTTTTAAGGAGAGCAACCACACAAATCATTATTTTATTGTATTTTAGTATAAAGGAAATGGTTCAGTGGTACATCAATAACAGGATAACATTATACTGCTTGTCACCAAGGGCTCTACAAATAGTGCACCAGAAATAAACAACTCAATATCCCACATATAATGTCATTTTACTGACTTGCGTATGACATAGACAATATTTAGCACGTTATCGAACATAAACACATTAGTCTCCTTCACATTGCAGACACTGCTCCCTGTAAAATTAACAATTAGCAGACAAACACTGAAATTATACGTATATGGGCACCTGCATCATAACATCTTGTTCCACTCAGCTGTTAAATCAACATGTTCAGAATGTGGGCCGTGATGCCTGAGGGGTAAGCAATATCATGCATTTTGAGAGAAGAAAACTAATATTACTGTGTTTTCAAATTCAGTTCTACATATTTCCGTTAGATGCATTAAAGGGCATTACTTCAGAACAGAGCCACAGTCCCAGACTGTGATAAAAAAACAAGCTCCAATATCAATACTGGCAGCTATTAGTCCTCACTTGAGCAACACATAGCCAACTTTGTTAGTACTTATACTGTCTTAAGCCTCCGTTTCCAGTCAAGACATTTTTTCTTGTTAAAATATATGGCTGAAGGGACAGAGAGGAGGGACATGAAGTAAAGTCTTACTGTATTTACAGTTTTAAAGAAGGCTGGGGATATGGGGACATGGGGAAACAGGGACATGGGGATATGGGGATACAGGGACATGGGGACATGGGGACACGTGGATATGAGAACATGGAGACATAGATATATGAGGACATGGGGACATGGGGCTATGAGGACATGGGGCTATGAGGACATAGAGATATGGGGATATGGGGCTATGAGGACATATGTGGGTGTTGTGCAGAGAGAAGGATTCCCACAGGCATGTTGGGGTTTCTAAATGTACAGTCAGTGTAGACTCTATCCTTTGTCAAATACTTTGTTTTAAGAAAATGTAGCTGAAATTGTGGCTTTTCAGTTGTTTAAGACATACAAAGATTGTTATGGGGATGTATACAGTATATGAAGATGTGTAACCCATATGTGGCCTCTCAACTGACACTTGCTGTTCAAATGCAGATGTCCCATGTTTCTGTAACCAGTTAATAATGACATCCACCAGGAACGGAGCCATGGTGTTGGAGAACGAGAGAAGAAATAGCATAGAGGGACAGACACTGGCAGGAAGCGAGAGGGGGACTGAAGCAAAGTGACAGATAATGACAGGGAATGAGCGGAGAGAAAAGCAAAGCGCCACCAGATCCCTCATCCCTTAAGGCTGGAATTGGCACATTAGTGGCGAGTGCAGTCTAATTCCAGGCAAAAGGGTGTTTACTGAGGTGATTGAGAGCGAAGGAGAGTGGCAAAGAGCACATTATAGTGGCTAGCACCACGCTGTCAGGTTACGGCGGGGCTTTTAAGGGCATTAATGACCATCGGTAGGGCCGGACTAACTTCATTAGTGGCCCCTTAACAGCTGGTGGGGATGGAGAGAAAGTGTGTGTGTGTGGGAAGGAGGGTTATTAAAACCATGAGAACAGTGGAATACACATGTATTGGAGGGCAGGGGGTGTGTGAGGGGGCAACCATTAAGTGCAGAACAGAGCAAACAATTCACAGCATTGGCCATTGGCCCTGGTGGTTATATGGCCGGTAGTACATAGCAGACCTTAATTTAAGTAGTGCCTAATAAGGAGTTCTGCATCACAGCTGGATTGACGCATTACCCAGTCCATGGTGCATGCGTGCGAGAGAAATAAATGTGATAGAACGATGGACAGTGGCAGTGTTTGGTGTAGCGGTTAAAGCTACTGACATTGGACCACACTGTCCCCTGGCAATGGGAGCTCGAGCCCCGGCCTGGCCAACTGTTTGTGCCCTTCTTCTCTGTCTTCCCCCAGATACCCGTCTCCCTAGCTTCTGCTTCCTTTAATTAAAGTCATGAATAGCATTAATATCTGTGAAGATTACATTGAAATATGATTTGTCAATGTGTACATGAACTGTAAATGAATGTATGGGATATGTGCACTGTCCAAATTTTGTTAGGTCACATGCGCACTGCTAATTGGATGCATGTCAACTTTACATTAAATAGGAAAAAATCCATATATACACTCACCTAAAGGATTATTAGGAACACCCTGTCAATTTCTCATTAATGCAATTATCTAATCAACCAATCACATGGCAGTTGCTTCAATGCATTCAGGGGTGTGGTCCTGGTCAAGACAATTTGCTGAACTCCAAACTGAAAGTCAGAATGGGAAAGAAAGGTGATTTAAGCAATTTTGAGCGTGGCATGGTTGTTGGTGCCAGACGGGCCAGTCTGAGTATTTCAGAATCTGATCAGTTACTGGGATTTTCACGCACAACCATTTCGAGGGTTTACAAAGAATGGTGTGAAAAGGGAAAAACATCCAGTATGCGGCAGTCCTGTGGGTGAAAACGCCTTGTTGATGCTAGAGGTCAGAGGAGAATGGGCCGACTGCTTCAAGCTGATAAAAGGGTAACTTTGACTGAAATAACCACTCGATTTAACCGAGGTATGGACCAAAGCATTTGTGAAGCCACAACATGCACAACCTTGAGGCGAATGGGCTACAAGTATATACCCAAATAGGAAAAAGAGGCTACAATTTGCAAGAGCACACCAAAATTGGACATTTGAAGACTGGAAAAATGTTGCCTGGTCTGATGAGTCTCGATTTCTTTTGGGACATTCAGATGGTAAAGTCAGAATTTGGCGTAAACAGAATGAGAACATGGATCCATCAAGCCTTGTTACCACTGTGCAGGCTGGTGGTGGTGGTGTAATGGTGTGGGGGATATTTTCTTGTCACACTTTAGGCCCCTAATCGTTTAAATGCCACGGCCTACCTGAGCATTGTTTCTGACCATGTCCATCCCTTTATGGCCACCATGTACCCATCCTCTGATGGCTACTTCCAGCAGGATAATGCACCATGTCACAAAGCTCGAATCATTTCAGATTGGTTTCTTGAACATGACAATGAGTTCACTGTAGTAACATGGCCCCCACAGTCACCAGATCTCAACCCAATAGAGCATCTTTGGGATGTGGTGGAACGGGAGCTTCGTGCCGTGGATGTGCATCCCACAAATCTCCATCAACTGCAAGATGATATCTTTATCAATATGGACCAACATTTCTAAAGAATGCTTTCAGCACCTTGTTGAATCAATGCCACTTAGAATTAAAGCAGTTCTGAAGGCGAAAGAGGGTCAAACACAGTATTAGTATGGTGTTCCTAATAATCCTTTAGGTGAGTATATTGCACAAAGTATAATTCTGGGTATGTACAAATGTACTTACTAAATAATGGTAAAAAAAAACAGGGATTCATTTTCTGCCTTCTGGATACTGTACTGTTCTGGATTCCTACTGGCAGAACATATGATAAAATATATATAAAATCTCTGCAGCATCACTTTAGGAGAAAAGCTAAAAGAAGGACTGGAAATAGAACCAAAAACTCCATGCTGTGTTCTGACTGCCATGAAAAAAGAACTACAGTGGTTTATATCAAATATCCTACAATTTGTATTGATTCATTTGAAGAAAACTTGCATTCATGATTTCAAAAAGAAGCTAATTGCATAGTATCATAGAAATAGAATGGATAGAAAGGCCATTGAACTGTTTGGCGTGGTCATTTGAATAGTACAAAAATGGCGATTGTTGTTAGTTGTCAGAGTGTGTCGCACTCACTAGTTTGAGTTTCGGTTAAAGAGTATTGTTTTAATACATTTTTAAAAAATCTTGATTTCTTCAACCATAAACTTCATGTAATTGAATTGCTGATTAATTTAGATACATTTGAAGTTCATAAAATGTAATTTTTGAAGAAAATACATCCTACATTATGTTAAAAAAACAGAGCTAGGAAAGCAATATTAGGCACGACAACAACTCTACATTTTGTCCGGTGTTAGCCTATCTGCAAAACTGGAAAATCTACGTATGGTAAGTAACTATAGGATTTTTCCTTGGCTTTTTGCCCAATCATGCGTCTCCTATTACACCTCACTCCAGACAGGCCTCCTTAGAACAGCCAGGCACTTGCCTTTATGTTAACAAGAGGTGACGGCACCATCTAGCGGCCTTCTTGTGATATTGTTTGAATATATTTTGATGAATTACCAAAAGAATAATGAAGCAAATAAATCCAGCAATCTCCAATTCCTCTTCACCAACAACGCAGGCCACGGCGATATGTTAGCGCAACTGACTACTTTGTTGCTGTAGGCCGGTAGATCTTTACAATGGAATGGTACACATAAAAATGGCTGCTGTTCTGACCATTCTACTACATTGATTTGAATTGGAATGGCCATTCTATCCATTCTATTTCTATGCATAGTAGAAAATAGCCAAATAATAATGGCATTTTAGATTATGAATAATAAACCTGCCATTCAAAATGGCATAATACAGAGAATTCATAGGAATAAGGCAAATGTTAAAACGTCTTCTGTTACACATTACCACCACATGGTGGATGAAATAAGAGGGAAATGTTGATGCTTAACCTGCTTTTAGAAAATGTACATCAGCCTCTTTGATCGGTCCACTAAATGCTTGTTATCTGCCCAAATCTCACCAAGTCTTAGTAATGTCATACACCTTCCACTACTTAATAACCACCTGGCATTAACAGTTTTTCTCAATTATTTACACACTAGAGTGGGACCAGGTGGCGCATTGACCCAAAAGTCTAACTCATTTAGTGGAACCATACAACAAATCTGTAATACTGCTGCACAATTTCTGCTTTACCCAGAGTGTAATTCTATAACAAACATTTGGCAAAACACAACAAACTATACCTTTACCTTACATAAAAACTTAACAACCAAAACATATGTTTTGCTAATGAAAAACAACCCTTTTCAACAAGCTAAGCTTAGTTACCGATTGATCGCACCCACTCTTCACACGTACAAACACTAACCCGGTAAATATCAGCAATCAGACCCTTGTTTTGTATGAAAAGGCCACCGACCACCACGTGATACAATTAATTTAGTTCCAGACAAACACAGTGCTGCAATTGTGCAAATGGTACATGTAAACAATGCAGTAACATCGCAAGAAATTTTATTATTGAAAACCCTGCCATCTCCCATAACTATCATGGGGAATTTGTAAGCAACATCATTTCTGGATGAAGCAAGTCTACAGTCCCATTTAGGCCCATGGATATACACTCACCTAAAGGATTATTAGGAACACCATACTAATCCTGTGTTTGACCCCCTTCCGCCTTCAGAACTGCCTTAATTCTATGTGGCATTGATTCAACAAGGTGCTGAAAGCATTCTTTAGAAATGTTGGCCCATATTGATAGTATAGCATCTTGCAGTTGATGGAGATTTGTGGGATGCACATTCAGGGCATGAAGCTCCCATTCCACCACATCCCAAATATGCTCTATTGGGTTGAGATCTGGTGACTGTGGGGTCCATTTTAGTACAGTGAACTCATTGTCATGTTCAAGAAACCAATTTGAAATGATTCAAGCTTTGTGACATGGTGCATTATCCTGCTGGAAGTAGCCGTCAGAGGATGGGTACATGGTGGCCATAAAGGGATGGACATGGTCAGAACCAATGCTAAGGTAGGCTGTGGCATTTAAACAATGTCCAATTGGTACTAAGGGGCCTAAAGTGTGCCAAGAAAACATCCCCCAAACCATTACACCAACACCCACAGCCTGCACAGTGGTAACAAGGCATGATGGATCCATGTTCTCATTCTGTTTACGCCAAATTCTGACTCTACCATCTGAATGTCTCAACAGAAATCGAGACTCATCAGACCAGGCAACATTTTTCCAGTCTTCAAATGTCCAATTTTGGTGAGCTCATGCAAATTGTAGCCTCTTTTTCCTATTTGTAGTGGAGATGTGTGGTACACGGTGGGGTCTTCGGCTGTTGTAGCCCATCCGCCTCAAGCTTGTGCATGTTGTGGCTTCACAAATGCTTTGCTGCATTCCTCGGTTGTAACAAGTGGTTATTTCAGTCAAAGTTGCCCTTCTATCAGCTTGAAGCAGTCGGCCCATTCTCCTCTGACCTCTAGCATCAACAAGGCATTTTCGCCCACAGGACTGCCGCATACTGGATGTTTTTCCCTTTTCACACCATTCTTTGTAAACCCTAGAAATGGTTGTGCGTGAAAATCCCAGTAACTGAGCAGA
>JACXGM010005166.1:0-16464 GCA_016801145.1 Umbra pygmaea
TGTTCTGCCTGACCAATAATTCCATTTTTCTACCTCTGCCTAGGATCACCTGTTTCTCACCTGGATACCTGGAACCCCCATTCCCACCTCCTGCACCTGAGCACTGGACCCTCCGCCATCACCACCTGCCTCTTCATCGACCCGGATACACATTCCTCAGCAACATTTCCCTACCTTCACTTCCTTCAATAAATCACTTCATTAGTACTTACGTTGTCTGGTCTGCTTTTGGGTCTTCTCCTCAGAACCCTGACAGTTTTGAGGTTTCATTCAACATAAACACAATTAAATTGTTCAAAAAACTGCCCTTCAAATAACTTTTTTTTATCATGTGGAACCATAGTCAAGTTTAGGCAAATTAATTATGAAGGGAATTAAATGTCTTGAGACACGTACATTTTAGAAGTTACTAGATTACAGATATAGTTGCCCCAGCATAGTATTACTCCTATTATGAAAATTTATCAAATTTCTTATCGCTAGACCAGTGGATTTGTTTCCTTAAGGTTTTCCTAATTGTGCATTAAAAACAAATATATAGATTTAACTTCATTGAAATGTATCTACAATGTATTCATAATATTAAAAAGTGTTTAATTTTCCTCTAAATCATTTTGTGGGATTGTATAAAAAAGGTGTTATTATTCAAAGGACTATTTTAGCGGTGCATTATCAGTGCCAGCCAGGTAAAGTGTTGGTAGATAAATCTGTTTAAATGTGGGCATTATATGAAATACATTACTTTGAGACATGTAAATTATTGACGGTCCCTAACCATAAGCAGACAACTGTGTACTTCGTCCGATACACTGGGCTATAGTGTAGCTGAGTCCGAGAAATCAGGATGGATCTTTTACTCTTGATTGTCCTCTAGAAAAATTAACAAAGTTCTATGATTTTAGAAACAAAATTTGAAACTGCCTACTAGTTTCAACTTTAACAACGCAGTGCTTGTTAAGATTAATTGATGGATATGGACGATTTCTTCTGCTAGGTCGAAATTGAAACAGCGCATGCCGAAGTCTACATTCACAAAGCACTGTTAGCTCATCTTGCAAATGTTGATTGCATCGCTGTGTTTGTCAGCTTGCAGAACACTCGTGGCTGACAAAAAAACAACCGTGGCATGCCCGGGTCTGGTGACGCCCCTGACCCACAAGATTGCTAAATTTACAAACTGCTACATTTTCCACAAACTTTGTAGGCATGTGGGCTCCTCAGCATTTTTAAGCATTATTGTTGAAGAAATATGTAATTTATTCCTGTACTCTAGCTCATACCTCTCATGATGGCCAGGACTGGACAAGGCTGTCTTGGCAGCTAACCTGATGGTGAATTATTTGTTATATGTCTTGAGCAGCCGCGGTCGGTGGATCTTAATTGGGGAGGACGGGCTCGTATTACGCTCAGAACCAGATTGAATGGAATGTGTGCAAATCAAAAAAACAATTGGTTTTGTTCGTTGCGCACCATTCCATTCACTCTGGTTCCGAGCGTAATACGAGCCCGTCCTCCCCAATCAAGATCCACCGACCGCGGCTGGTCTTGAGTATTATTTACTGTGTTTGCGTATGTGTTTTGTTAGGCACTGACCTCTGATCACTGGAAGAGCAGTAGGCACTCAAGATGCCTATTTACTCCCAGCGTTCCGGAGGTTCGGTGCGCATTATTGTGAGTGTTACTCCTGTCAGAGGAGAGAAGACATGGGAGTATTGTATCCTGAGTTCTGTGCTGTTGGGGTCTGCCTAGTGAGTGTACATATTTGATTGAGCATTCCCCTCATTATGTGTCGTACAATATGTGAACATCATTGTTGAACCAGACATACTTTATATTTTACTTTTGCGTCAGTGCCGCGTTTGAGCACTTGTATGTATGATGTAGATGTTAGTTCGACAGTACCAACTCAGACCGTATTACCATGTCTTTCGTTCATTAAACATCAAGAAGGCTCTGGTCTCCACTTCTCTGTGAAAATACCCCCCTCATTGTTTGGTCTGGCATCTCACAATTTTTAAATAAACCACTGCTTTTAATTATCATTTCCATAATAATAATTCTTATTATTATCTCTATTTATTTAAATTTTATGGAGATAATAATAATTACTATTATAATGGAACTAATTATTATCCATTTTCATTTCATAGCAAGATCTGACTTTCCCCAGGTATCCAACATTATACATTATGAACACAGCCTTACTGTATGTTTCAATAAAACATGTTGAAATAGGATTCAAATGAAAATCGTAGTGATATAACCACTTTCTGATAAGGTATAGGTGTCTATATTGTTTTAAGCCTGGTCTGGCGTGTGAGGTGTACAATATACTTTTGGTTCAAATTAGATTTAATGTGGTACTAAAAGTGATCACAGTTAAAGAACTACCGTTAAAGGAATATCATGGACTGGGAGCAGAATGGACTGTTTCTCTTTTTAATGTTACATGTTTTCTTCTACACCAATAATTTATTTGGAAAGGTGTTACTTTTCAAATGGAAAATGATCTCAGTTGAGCATGTTAATGGCGTATCTAAAATCCTGTTTTTGTGTTAAAAAAAGCAATTACAAAGACAAAGTTAAATTGCATTTAAAATTGTAAAAAGTCAAAACAATTGTGGTTACTTTCATAACCATCACACTGACCTTGGGATGTGGTGAACTGGATGGTATCTAGAATAACAACATCCTGACATTATAAAAAGTAAGAAATATAACAGGATATTGGAAAGCTGTTCACAATTTAGTCAAGTAGAATAGAGCTTGTTATTCAGGGACGTGATTTCAAACAGTGGTCATTCTCTGTATAAAATATAATAATAATCTCTTAAATAATAGTACATAAAAACAATATAAATAGAGACAAAAATATTGACAGATTGGAGGAAAGATTATATCCTAAAAAAAACAGATAAATTAATTATGATGATAATTAATTACAGTGAGTTATTCCTAACTGTAAATCATAAGTGAGATGATTGTTTGAATAGAGAAGTAACATATAGCTTTCATACCGGAAAACCACAAAGTTCTGACGTTTCAAATAACAAGTGCAGGCTAATAGTTCAAGTAACTTGGTTCATAAACCCTCTAATCTGCCATATTTAACTCTGTGTAAACATCTCATTTCACAGCTCATCATTTCTATCATTTGACAGCTACTGTCTGAGTAAAAGATGCCCAAAATCTATTTAGTTTACATTACCTACTGAGGCCAATATGTCTATTTTTTGCACATCCATTTAAAAGATTTGAACATAAGTAGTGATCTTACACCATAAATTTTCCCTAAAAAAATCATGGTCATTAATATGAAGTTGCCTACCGCTATGACAGCTGACATTCTTCTGGGAAGACTTTCGACAATTGTTTTTGTGTGTTTTTGGGAATTTGTGCCCATTCAGCCAAAATAGCATTTGTGAGGTCAGGCACTGAAGTTGGACAAGAAGGCCTGGCTCACAATTGCATTCCAATTCATCCCAAATGTGGTCGATGGGGTTGACGTTAGGACTCTGTGCAGGTCACTGGAGTTACTCCACACCAAACTTGTTGAACCATGTCTTTGTTGAAGAATGTTTGCTTCTTTGCAGTGTTTTAAGTCACGGTTATACTAGTCCACCATCCTGAACGCACCTCCCCGGAAACCCGGGGCTGCACTATTCAACACCTATATTCAGCAATCTGCAAACCTGATCCTCGTCAACACTCCTATATAGCCCTGTGTGCTCAGGGTTTGTTTTCTGTATTGTCGTAGTGTTACGTGTATTTCATGGTTTAATGTGGGAACTCTTCCCTCCTTCCTATTTACATCAATTATTCACCTGCACCTGATTCCTGCTTTGTTCCTCATCAGCAAAACATGACAAATAAAAATATAGACGGAATCTAAAACAAAAATCCAGAATATCACATTGTAGGACTTTTAAAGAATTAAATTACAATTTATTGCATGACATAAGAATTTGATCACCTACCAACCAGTAAGAATTCCAGCTCTCACAGACCTGTTAGTTTTTCTTTAAGAAGCCCTCCTGTTCTCCACTCCTTACCTGTATTAACTGCACCTGTTTGAACTCATTACCTGTATAACAGACACCTGTCCACACACTCAATCAAACAAACGCCAACCTCTCCACAATGGCAAAGACCAGAAAGCTGTGTAAGAGATAAAATTGTAGACCTGCACAAAGCTGGGATGGGCTATAGGACAATAGGCAAGCAACTCGGTGAGAAGGCAACAACTGTTGGCGCAATTATTAGAAAATGGAAAAAGTTCAAGATGATGGTCAATCTCCCTCGGGCTGGGGCTCCATGCAAGATCTCACCTCGTGGGGCATCAATGATCATGAGGAAAGTGAGGGATCAGCCCAGAACGACAGGACCTGGTCAATGACCTATAGAGAGATGGGACCACAGTCTCGATGAATACCATTAGTAACACACTACGCCTTCATGGATTTAAATCCTACAGTGCACGCAAGGTCCCCCTGCTCAAGCCAGCGAATGTCCAGGCCCATCTGAAGTTTGCCAATGACCATCTGGATGATCCAGAGGAGGAATAAGAGAAGGTCATGTGGTCTGATGAGACAAAAGTAGAGCTTTATGGTCTAAACTCCACTCGCCGTGTTTGGAGGAAGAAGAAGGATGAGTACAACTCCAAGAACACCATCCCAACTGTGAAACATGGAGGTGGAAACATCATTCTTTGGGGATGCTTTTCTGCAAAGGGGACAGGACAACTGCATTGTATTGAGGGGAGGACGGATGGGGCCATGTATCGCCAGATCTTGGCCAACAACCACCTTCCCCGAGTAAGAGCATGAAAGATGGGTCGTGGCTGCGTCTTAAATCATGACAATGACCCGAAACACAGAGCCAGGGCAACTAAGGAGTGGCTCCCTAAGAAGCATCTCAAGGTCCTGGAGTGGCAGTCTCCAGACCTGAACGCAATAGAAAATCTTTGTAGGGAGCTGAAAGTCTGTATTGCCCAGCGACAGCCCCGAAACCTGAAGGATCTGGAGAAGGTATGGAAAAGTGGGAAGAAATCCCTGCTCCAGTGTGTGCAAACCTGGTCAAGAACTACAGGAAACGTATGATCTCTGTAATTGCAACAAAGGTTTTTGTACCAAATATTCTCTTTTGTTTTTCTAATGTATCAAATACTTATGTCATGCAATAAAATGCAAATTCATTATTTAAAAATCATACAATGTGATTTTCTGGATTTGTGTTTTGGATTCCGTCTCTCACATATGACGTGTACCTATGATCAAAATTACAGACCTCTACATGCTTTGTAAGTAGGAAAACCTGCAAAATCAGCAGTGTATCAAATATTTGTTCTCCCCACTGTACTTTAGTTACTGCACGGGAAATTCAACTGTAACAAAAGGTTTTATTACAAATGTGACATAGTACACAAACATAGATTGATGTGGATTCCATGAGTATAATTTAGAAATGTGATTTAGAACGAGAGTAGAAATAGATTGGTCACTCATGTTCAGTATTACTGTAGCAGACTGTAAACAGAGGTTGTGTATGTTTAGCTATACACAGGAAAGGGAGGAGGTTCAGTAAATAAAGGGCAAAGACACTCTGACAAAGGCTCTTTAAACCAATGAACAGGATGCACTACAAACAATGTGCATGCATGCTCAGCTGAATAAAGAAATGTGAGCTTCCATTTGCCCATCACAAAGACATTTGTCAAATTTTATGATCAAAATAGATATTGAATTAGCTACATTGTATATATTCAAAATTCACTTTCATCTTGTCATCAGTTTGTTGACACACTCACCATCTACTTCATTAGGTAAACCTGATCAACTGCTCCTCTGTAACGTCAGGCCTACGGCGGGCCGGGTATGGACTTCCTTTTGTTTTCTTTAGTGTCTCTTGTGTATATGTCTGCCTTTGTTTTTCATGCTTTTGTCATTTCAGTGCTATGCATGGTGGTTTAGTAGTATGTTTAGTTTCACATGTTCCCTTTGAGTTGCTTTCCTGTGTGTGTCCTGTCTCTGGTTTGCTCCCTCCTGTGTTATATTTTTGTCCCCCCTAGTGTTCCTTTTGTGCCTTACATGTGTTATGTTATTCCTACTGTGTCTGTTAGGTTACGTCACTGTCATTAGGATCCCAGGTGTTCTGTGTTAGTCTTAATTTGTTTCAGTATTTAGCCCTTGTGTGTCATCCTTGTCCTTGTCGGTTATTGTTCTCCGTTACGTGTTCCTGGTACATGTTCCGATTGCATGGTTTTTTGTATCGTTTGGATTATCGTCAGTTCAGCCCCTCGTGGTAGTATTTTTTTTATTATTATTGAATTATACTACGTTAATTGCATCTTCTTCGCACCTGCCTCTATTTTATCGATATGGATAAGAAACGTGACATCCTTAATGTAAATATCTAATCAGCCAATCACGGAGCAGCAAGTCAATGCATTTAGGCATGTAGACAGATGATCTGCTGAAGTTTAAGCAACTGAATGAGATGAAAGGTAATTTAGGTGACTTTGAACGTGGCATGGTTGTTGAAGCCAGACGGGCTGGTTTGAGTATTTTAGAAAATTAGTGTTAGAGGAGACTGTACTAGGCCCAAGTTCAGAACAAAGTCTGTTAGAAGAGACTGTACTAGACCCATGTTCAGAACATAGTGTGTTAGAGGAGACTGTACTAGACCCAAGTTCAGAACATGGTGTTGTAGAGGAGACTTTAATTGGCCCAAGATCAGAACATAGTGTGTTAGAGGAAACTGTACTAGGCCCAAGTTCAGAACATAGTCTGTTAGAAGAGACTGTACTAGACCCATGTTCAGAACATAGTGTATTAGACAAGACTGTACTAGACCCATGTTCAGAACATAGTGTGTTAGAGGAGACTGTACTAGGCCCAAGTTCAGGACATAGTGTGTTAGAGGAGACTGTACTAGGCCCAAGTTTAGAACATAGTCTGTTAGAAGAGACTATACTAGGCCCAAGTTCAGAACATAGTGTGTTAGAGGAGACTGTAATAGGCCAAAGTTCAGAACATAGTCTGTTAGAAGAGACTGTAATAGGCCCAAGTTCAAAACATAGTCTGTTGGAAGAGACTGTACTAGGCCCAAGTTCAGAACATAGTGTGTTAGAGGAGACTGTAATAGGCCCAAGTGCAGAACAAAGTGTGTGATTATAAATGGTTTTGTGGTAACATTGGGAAATCAGAATAATGGATACTTGGAAAGGGTGTGTCTATGCAAGCATGCATGTGTGCATACGCATGTGGGCACGTGTAGGGTGCCCTTTTTTTACTTTCCCCCCAAAATGCCTGTGCACGGCTCTTGTTATTCCCTAGTGTGCTTTGTTGAATAGTCTCAAAGTTTTATTGTTGTATTTCATGTGAATACTACTTTACTAGAAGAGTAACTTAGTATTTGAAGTTATGCAGGAAGTGTGCATTTAGTGTTGATTGTGTTTCCACAACAATGTTAGTGAGTACATCTATTGAAATGGCTACCATCGTGGTGGATTGTGATGTGTAAGATGAGAAAGCAGAGTATGTTTGTCATGATTTAAAAAAATATGTTGCTATCTTTGCCAAGCGCAAACCAGCACAGAAGGCATCAATACATTTTTGGAGACGGTCATGCCTCTTTTCCCAATAATTTTGGAGGGTCATAGAAAAATATATAGGGAGTGTCAAGACAATTTTTACTAAAGATCCCAAAACTCCTCTGGTAGCCCCTTAAATAAAACAAAGAACAGTCGTCCTAAGTTGGGTCTTTAAAATAAGTGGAATATTGTATGATGCACAATAATTAAAGTTTTGTGTATTATCATATGGCGTTTCCTGTCAGAAATGATTCAACTTAGGTTAGCTCAGGCTACAGTGCAATGAATTTATAAATATACAGTACACAGCTATGGATAAACTTATTTGGCTACACTGTAAATGAGTTCTGTGAAAAAACAGTAAAAAGTACATGGTAATTTGCTATTATTCTACAGATATTTCCTTCAAGACAAAAACAGAAAATAATTTATAAACACAGTAGATATCCGTAAAAGTAATATCAGATCTGTGTGTTAACAGATATTTACTGTGTTCACAAAGTATTTTCTGTTATTGTCTTTAGGGAAATGTCTGTAAAATTATAGAAGTACTGGCAGCAAATTACCAGTACTTTTACTGTTTTGTCACAGATTCTTTTACAGTGTAGCTAGATGGCTTCCTGAAAAAAATGTTTTTGACTGAAGAAATGTTAAGATTGAAAGCATACATCCACTTAATAAGTGCAGAATACTTTTTAATATGATTGAATATTACATTTTTTCAAACAATTATAAAAAAAGTTTAACATGTTTTAATATTCAATTTCTAAAATTGTTCAGTTAAGTTTTTTTAATGGTAGGTGTCAATGTAGATATACCTTAACCTGATTTTATCATGTTAAAAAGATCGAGTTAATCTTAGACGTGGCAACAGAATGTCATTGGTGTAGTTTCAGTGTTGTCTTCCAGAAGACTGTTCAACCCATCTGGTGTAGCTGGAGGTCTGTCAGGTTTTGAGCTGTGTACCTGGTTTGTATCAGACTAGAGGAAAGAAAAGACAGTTTGACATCAGGACTTAAACACAACAGTCTTATTAATCAGCGTTTAGAAGGTGTTTTGTTTTTTATGAAAATGTAACATTAATCTGGATTTTACATTGTCAGATGGCTGTCTGTTTTCTCCAGCAGGACCTGAACAACACAAAAGGAGCCTGAATGAGGGTGTGATTGTGGGATTGAGTTTTTTGTTATTTAACAAGATAAGTTAAGACCAAGGTCTTCTTTACAGTAAGCAATTAGGGTAAAGTGCCTTGCCCAAGGACACAATGACATTTGGCACAGTTGGGAATTGAACTGGCCATCTTCAGATTACAAGTCTGCCTCTCTAACCACTGAGCCATCTGCACCCCTCCCCTTTGCTCAACATTCTTGATCCATCTTCAGGAAGCTCATCCCTCATGGCCACATTATGGACAATCTACCATTTTCTTAGGTGATGGTGGAGCAGATCAGGCCTGGATCCTGGGTCCATTCTTAACTGAGTAGGCACATAAGGCCTCCAGCTCCTTTCCCCTCTGGGAGGCCTAGACTACCCCCAGCTGTTAGAGGAAAATCCATCTGTGGTCACACTCCCTTGGCATCCCAGTCCATGCTCAAATGATGACTGCAATCGAGCGCTGGCTCTAACCTGGTTACTGTTCCAGCACTCATGTGTTTGACAGACAAGTTCACAAGAAGCCTTCTGGTCGAGGATGGTTGATCTTGAGAAGCGTGTTGAGTCTGCTCCGGAGCATGCTTCATCCTCAGCCTCAGTGAAACTGTCCTGTCCTCTTAATCATATTTATATAAAACACTGACGTGACATACAGTACCTGTTATGGTGTTACAATGACATAGTGGTGCTACAATGACTGGCATAATAATGGGCTGATTATTGATCAGCTATATGTACCTCAACAATCTCTACAAGTACATCAAGCAGAGCTTCAGTAAAAAAAGAAAAAAGAAACAATTGCAAACAAGACTTAGAAGAACAACTTACTTGTAGTTTTGGAGATTTTGGTTGTCGAATGAGAGTTAGTAGTGGAAAGTGGTGAAACTGAGGAAGTTAAATCTGCATCTAATTAAACAAGATTGAAGAAATAATTTCTTTGACAAAACATCTTACGCTGTCACATTGATCACATTGATTAATGTGATCTCATGTAATGAATCCTCCCAAGAGGTAAAAGAACAATACGGTTTATTCCAAACAGGTTAGTAACGAAAAGCAGGCAGTCACTGATCAGGCGAAGGAATAGAGGATAATCCAAAAACACAATACTGAATAAACAATGCACGGGTCAGGCCAGAATAACAATCCAAGAATATAGGCGAAGGTACAGAGGATAATCCAAAACACAATACTGAATAAACAATGCATGGGTCAGGCCAGAATAACAATCCAAGAATATCTGCTCAGTAGGAAGAAAATTGATTACTTACAATACCTCGCGAAGAGGCAATGGTGTGCGTGTGCGTGTGCGTGTGCGTGTGCGTGTGCGTGTGCGTGTGCGTGTGCGTGTGCGTGTGCGTGTGCGTGTGCGTGTGCGTGTGCGTGTGCGTGTGCGTGTGCGTGTGCGTGTGCGTGTGCGTGTGTAAGCCTTATATACAGACAGGGTGAGAGCAGGTGTACTGAATTTGGGGGATTGAGTCCGGGTTATGGGAATTGGAGTTCTGAGCAGTCTAGAATAGGGAAGCTGTAGTTCTCAGGGAAGGGGAACTGGGGAATGTTACACCTCATAGAGAAGTATTATTGAAAAATGCCCTGCAGGCATTCTGTATCAGCATAGTGAGGCAAGGATGCAATAAATACTCTTATAAATGTCTATTTAGTTGTTGGATCACTTTAATAATCTCCCAGCAAATAGAAAATAGTTTTAGTTTTGTCTGAGTACATTGTAGTTTTCTTTTGGTTAGTCACATTATGCCACCATAGGAAAAAAAATGCATTATGCCTGCATACCAGTCATGACAAATACAATAATCCTATAAAAGTTACAGCAGATGTTAAGCAGCCAGGTGTCCCAACTTCCATTCTAGAGGTACCAAGACAACAGATACTCTCATTAAGTTATCAGTCTTCACATTAACTTCAATGGTCGACTACACTCACACCTGCTTTTGCTAGTATTTTCTAGGTGAGATTGAAGGATTGATTTTACCCACAATGCTTCTGCTACAGTACATTTGTTCAAATTCCCTCCAGGTGTAGTTTAGCAGTTTATTATTGGTAGATTGTGTCATGCGGTCTACATGTAATTGAGGTTTAGGCTATAAGAATTTGACACAGTCTTCAAGAGCTCAAGTCTGTTCTGCTTCCTCTGTGATTGCTGGTACTGGTTCTGCATTATTTTGAAGTATTATTGTAAGGGTGTTATTAGTGCTACTACAGCTCTGAAATATTTAATCATAGTGTGGACTGGTTCCACCAACTGGTCAGACATTGACTTATCTTTCAATATTCTCATTGCTCTAGTAGTGTCTCTGTTTTTTGTTAACCATCTAAATTACCACTAGCTATTCCCTGTCTCCATTTAGGTGTGGTTATTTAACGTTCCTCAACTGATTCTCATTTGTTTGTTTGTCTTCATTCCCAGAAATCCTGTTTCTCCCAGGAATCCATTTGAACTGTTATTCATTGAGCTGTCCTGCCCCTGAGCAGCTCTTTATGATGGTATAATGCATCACTGGAAATTATTCTTCATTGTGGGATGTTATGTCTCACAGATTTCTTTCATCTATTTTCATCAATTTTTTTGTTGTTTTCCGATTTTTGAGCCAAGTGGATTTGCCTTTTAATATCTGTATTTGTTGGAACATGTTTCTGTGTGTTGTGCACACTGTGCCCCCTTAAAAAAAATATGTGCATGACGCCCCTGCTGTACAGCGTGCACTTAAAAAAACTATATTAGTGTCTAGCATGAAAGTGATGTTGTTGACGCAAATGTGGAGTGGGATGGATATTTAGAAATAGTTTCAGCTTGAATTGTAATTAAAACACAACTTATGTATAGTTGTACGTAAAAGTTTGGGCACCTCAGATTTGTACAGATAATGACTGACCTGTAAATGTGTATCCATCACTGCGTGGGGACACAGAGTGTGGGTCTATGTTCTCTCTGTAGTCACAGCTCACGTCTCTCCTCACCTGCAGACTCCTGAACAGATCATTCTTAGACACACTGAAGGTGCAGATCAATCTAATGGATGATGATGACCTGATGGACTGAGCCTCTTTGTAAGGCTGAGGTTGGTCTCCAGTGTACAGGCTACATCTGCTACCATCACTGACTGACTCAGGAAGAACACAGTCAATACTGATGACATCAGAAGACTCAGCATGGATACTAATCTCTGGTTTCTGTAGTCCACCTGAGAGGATAAAAAAGTCCTGTTTTGTCTTTGCTGTAGAATATATATATAATTCACATTATTTATAAAATAATAAATTATTAATAATATAGACAGTCCTTGTTCCATCTGTAGGTGCTCTATAGATGATTGTTAATAAACAATCACATGATCACCCCCATTGCAATTCCCAAGCTTCTCTAAAACTGTTTTAATAAGATGTCACCTCGTCCATGTGACCTTCCCTTGTCTCAGACATGTCACCACCAATCACAATCAAAATGAAGATCAGGTGTGCAGCGAGCGGGTTTGGGAGCAGGAGGCACTGCACTCTCTGATTCAAATGCTAGTTTAGGTTATCAGTCTTACTTCTAATCTAATTACAACGTATGTGTTTAAGGTGGGATGTTTTGAAATGGTTGAACATGTGACTGGTCACTACCTTTTATGTTAGAGTTATAGGTTTAGAGTGATGGATAAGTTTAGGGTTAGAGTTAGGGATAGTAGATAGTTTGTAACATGTTGCTGATAGTCTGTAGAAAATCTGTAAAGAATTTACAGATATGCTGTTGCAAATTCAAATAAAGTGTTGACAAATAATTTTTCATGTGTTTTTTATTGTGCCCTCCTCTGATGTTATTTTAGAATTGTAACCAGGTTCATTGACTAAGCACCAGCTATTATAACAATGACCTGGGAATATTTAGGGTTAACTGTCATGCTCACAGTCAGAACATCAGAGGTTTCACATTGGCAGCCATGGAGATTAAAACTAGGGACCTTTGGAAACCAGTCAGATCCCCTAAACACTAACCCACCTTGCCAACCCTTTAAATCTAGTATTACTGAACCAATCATATCAGCAGAATAATTTGAATATTATCTTACCCAGAATCCTCAGAGAGACGGTGTCACTGTATGTTGAGGGAATGTTCACCTGGACAGTATAGAAACATCTAATTTTGACCTCAGCAGGTGAACTTTGACCTGCCCAGTAGAGCAGCTGATTTCCTGGTTGTATCGTCTGACAGGTGGAAGGATGTGTGCTCTGTTCCCTCTCTATGTAGAAGTAACACTGAGACACAGATACAGATGTAGGGGTCTCACAGCTCAGCTGAACTGAGTCTGTCTCTCTGATGACTGTAGGACTCACTGTCAGACTGGGCTGAGGATGGACTGTGAAAGAATTTCATGTACTGTATCACTTTAACTAAGTATTTCACAAGTATTCATGATCGTTATACTTTTCACATTTTGTTGCATTTCAAATAATAATAATCATAATGTCACGCACTGTGGAACATGGGTGCCACCCTGTGGCCATTACAGCCCTTGGCACATATGACCATATATGGACTTGCTCTCATCGGTTCCCATTAAACATATCATCTGTTTTTAATAACCCTCTTTAGGACTAGTACTTGTACCTCTACTCATCTGTTCTCTGTGGCCATCATTGTCTCTCAGTTTGTTATCGATAGTGTTGCTATGTTGCTCCTTGTTTCTTCAAATGGCTAGTTTAGGTGGGACATTTCAGCAGAAAAGAGCTTTGAAGTGGTTGATCATGTGACTGGTCCCCGTTTGAGGTTAGAGGTATAGTTTAATCAGAATAAAGTTTAGAGTGGTGGATAAGTTTATGGTTAGAGTTAGATTGTTGCTGATAGTCTGTAGAATATTTGTGAATAATCTACAGATGTGCTGTTGTGACTTCAAATAAAGTGTTGGAAAATAATGTTTCATGTGTTTTTTATCATGCCATCCTCTGATGTTGTTTTCAAATTTTACTGTTATGTAATGTTAACTAAGCACCAGTTGTATTTTACAACAATGACCTGGGAACAATTAGGGTTAATTGACATGCTCACAGTCAGAACAACAAAGGTTTCACATTGGCAGCCATGGAGATTAAAACTAGGGACCTTTGGAAACCAGTCAAATAATCTAAACGCTAACCCACCTTGCCACCCCTTTAAATATAGTAATACTGAACAAATCATATCAGCAGAATAATTTGATTAATATCTTACCCAGAATCCTCAGAGAGATGGTGTCACTGTGTTTTGATGGAGAGTATGTCTCTGTAATGTAGAAACATCTAATTTTGACCTCAGCAGGTGAACTTTGACCTGCCCAGTAGAGCAGCTGATTTCCTAGTTGTCTCATTTGACAGGTGGAAGGATGTGTTATCTGTCCCCCATCTATGTAGAAGTAACATTGAGACACAGATACAGATGTAGGAGTCTCACAGTTCAGCTGAACTGACTCTGTCTCTCTGATGACTGTAGGACTCACTGTCAGACTGGGCTGAGGAACATCTGTGAAAGAATTTCATGTACGTTATCACTTTTAACTAAGTATTTCATAAGTATTCTTGATCATTATACTTTCCCCATTTTGTTCCAATTCAAATAATAATAATCATGATGTCACGCTTTGTGGAGCATGGGTGCCACCTTGTGGCCATTACAGCCCTTGAAACATATGACCATATATGGACTTCCTCTCATTAGTCCCCATTAAACATATAATCTGTTTTCAATAACCCTCTTTAGTATTAGTACCTATACCTCCACTTGATTGTTCTCTGTGTCCATCATTGTCTCTCAGTTTGTTATCGATTATAAAAACTGAGCAAGACAAGCTGTGGAACTGCCACCCAACGAGTTACACATCCAACACCTCAATGTCACCATCATTCCAACTCATGTGAACACAGTCCCATTTTTTCACTGGATTTCAAGTATTTTGGATTTGCCCTTGTAACGTGTTCTTCATTGTATTACCCTGCCTGCCTTTTGACATCATTTTCTGGATTCTGATATTGTACCTTCAACTGTGTTTCCCATGTACTGATCCCTGCCTGTCTGACTACTGTTATTTGGAATTAAACGCTCTGTGTTATTTGGAGATCAGTGGTCTGAGTCTATATGTTACATCAATAGTGTTGCTATGTGGCTCCTTTTTTCTGATTTCAACATTTCTGAATGCTACATTTGTTGTTTATGTTCTTCAGTTATGTTACTGTATATTAAATGTTCCAACTCTGCATCTGCTTAGCCTCGTTTTCACTTCAACTCAGCATTACAGCATGACCGACCAATCAACTAAGCAGTGAGTTGGAGAAAATGCCTCTGAAGGGGATTTCTTCAGTAGGATAGATGGAGATCTAGAGACTCTGCAGCATTTTCCTTTATCCACTTCTCCTTCTTCAGTTACGCAGCCGACGGTGAGTCACTCAGTCACAGCCCCACACTACATCATGAAGCCTGGCATGGTGAGTTCTCCCTGCCTGTCTCTCCCTACAAAGTATGATGGGACACCAGCTAACTGCTAGTCATTCTTCAATCAACTGGACATCTGCGTTCATCATCCAAGCTGGGTTTTCCAGACAGGGAGAGACAAGGTGAGGAAATTAATCCTGCTACCCACCAGCCAGCCACATAAGACTGCTGCTGTCCTCTAGGAGAATGGCGGACCAGAGGTGGAAATCTATGAACTGTATTCAGCCAGGCGCAGATCCAGGCTGAAATTTTCCCCCGCCAGAATATCACAGTGCAACACACTGCAAAGATTTAACATTTTGCTAAAATATGTAGGGGATCAAACAGGGTGAGTGAAGTGGCCGAACAACCGGACGCTCCTATTGTACCTGAAGTGACTGTGTTAAATGTAAACTCAGACCACATAATAATACAATGTGCAGAGTGAAGCTCAGATTGTTTTACACTCAGGCACGTGCAAAAGTAGGGCTCAACCTGTACAATGCACATGCCCTTTTTGCCCTTACACTCAAAAGTGCCCTTTATTTGTGGTGGTGTTTTTTCCTCTTCAATAAATCAATGCTATTGGTCACCCTTTACGTCTGTCTGTCTGTTTTACAAATATTTAGCAAATGAGAGTTCTTAAAAAGAGCTTGTGTATATCTTACAAAATTAACAATTAAATACATACTTTGCATTAAAATCAAACATCAATATACATATATTATATATATTTCTTAGTTGTGTACTTACATTATCCTAAATGTTTCCACCAACTTTCAAATCCAGAGAAATTTGTAATATAATTCGAAGACACGGGACGTTTCATCGCTAGTTGCTCTAAGTTCCAGGGAACTGCCAAACATAACGTGAATAAAAAATTTTTAACAATATATTACTTGTCAATGAACATTTTTTCTGCCGGAGACGCTAAATTGGAAGGTTGTCATTGACCACAATAACAAAACCCATGATCCCACGCAACCTCCCGACGTCATCCAAGTACATCTTTTGATATTGTTTGGATTGAGACCCCTAGCGGCCAAAAACTACATATTGTATGTTTAACTAAATGCAGTGAAGTTCTACCCTGGAAATCCAGAGTTCTCGCGAGAGCACAATATGAATTTGCTCAGCAAGTTACCGAGTAATTCTGCTCATTAACTATGCCCTTGTATCCGAGCTGCACCAATCACATCGGTGTATCTGATATAGGCGTGCCAGAGGTGTGTTAAACAGATGACGACACGACAGCGCTGCGACCCTGAAGTCATTAGTAAAT
>JACXGM010005166.1:22736-36010 GCA_016801145.1 Umbra pygmaea
GCCAGTGGAGATCGTACAAAATGGGGGTGATATGGGCAGAACGCTTAGTGTGGGTAAGTATTCTGGCAGCAGAGTTTTGAATGTATTGCAATCTGGTAATGGAACTGGCTGATAGACCAATAAAAAGGGCATTGCAGTAATCAAGACGTGATGTGACAAATGCATGGATGACAGTTTCAGCGTCTTTGATATTGAGGAAGGGGCAGAGCTGGGCAACGTAAATGAAAAAAGGCTGATTTGGTGACAGAATTAATATGAGCCTGGAAGGAGAGGGAGGAGCCGAAAATTACACCAAGATTTTTAATAGTACTAGATGCTTTGATGTGAGAGCCAGCAATCTCACAGGTAAAATCTATGGGAATTTTGCTAATGAGAGACGGAGGTCCAGTAAAAATAAACTCAGTTTTGTCCATGTTAAGTTTTAGAAAATTTGAGTGAAGCCAATCTTTTATTTCATGCACACAGGCAGAGATTTTGTCAGTTGTGATCAATAGAGCAGGTGTACAGATGGTATATAATTGGATGTCATCATCATAAAAATTATAGTTAAAACCATGACGGTGGAAAATCTGACCAAGAGGTAATATGTAAATTATGAATAATATTGGCCCGAGAACGGATCCCTGGACACCTTGCTTCAGGGGGACAGTAGGTGAGAGAAAATCTTGTACCGAGATGTTGAATTGTCTATCAGAGAGATAGGAGGAAAACCAGGAGAGAGCCGCATCAGAAATACCCACGTCCGAAAGGCGCGATATGAGTAGTTCATGGGAGACAGTATCGAAGGCAGACCTGAGATCGAGCAGCAGGAGTATAGACAGTGAACCAGAGTTGTCAAAAACAAGCAAATCATTCAGTACCTTGACAAGTGCAGTCTCAGTGCTGTGAACAGGGCGAAAACCAGATTGAAAGGGATCAAAGAGACTATTTCCAACTAGAAAAGACTGAAGCTGGGAGGCAACGGTACTTTCCAGTAATTTTGCTATGAAGGGTAGATTTGAGAGACGATAATTAGATAAGACTGAGGGATCAAGGTTGGGTTTTTTGAGAGCAGGGGAACAGCAGCAGTTTTAAGTGACAGAGGGAATGAAGCAGAGTTAAGAGATGCATTGATGAAGTGAGAAATAGGTGCAGAGATAACTGAATGGCAAAGTTTTAGAAGAGGAGTAGGAGCAGGGTCAAGACGACAAGATGAAGGGTTGGATTTCAAAATTAACTCAGAGACAGAAGATGGAGTAGTCAGAGAAAAGGATGTCAGGGACTGGCCAGATTCGTTCAGCAAATAACTAGAATTCGTAGCATCATTGGAGAGACACTGGTTGACGGCATCTGACTTTTCTAGCAAATGATTTAGAAATGAACAGCAAAGTTCATCTGAAGCTAGAGCAGCCTGAGATGGGGGTTTGGTAAGTATATTTATTGTGTTAAATAATGCTTTTGGCCTGTTACTTGATTTGTTAATTGTGGCAGATAAAAAACTAGAACGAGCCGAGTTAAGAGTCATTTTGTATTTTTTTACATGTTCAATAAAAGTTAAATGGTGAACAGTCAGGCCAGTTTTCCTGTAAAGACGCTCAAGCCGTCTACCTGTGGCCTTTAGGATACGAAGCTCAGGAGTGTACCAAGGAGAAGAGTGTGTGGAAGGGACACTTCTGGTCTTAACAGGAGCATGTTGTTGTAAGATTTCTGAAATTATAGACTGATAACTAGACAATATCAGGGAGGGAGAAGATATATCAAAGACATCAGAGATATTAGAAGCAATGGAGGTACAAAATGATGCAGTATCGACAGCTTTGAGATTGCGATAGGATATAACAGTTGTTGAAATTTTTTTACGCATAGGCAAGCTTAAGCTAAATTCAAGAACTTTATGATCAGAGATGCCGGTGTCAGAAGAAGAGATGGAGGAGATATTAGCCCTAGATGTACAGATCAAATCAAGACTATGACCACGCTTATGGGTAGGGATATTAACATGCTGAGTCAAATTAAAGCATTCAAAAACAGAAAGTAACTGATTAGTGTTAGAGCAGACAGCATCAACATGAATATTAAAGTCACCAAGCAGTAGAATGGGAAATGACAATGAGCAGGCAAGGGTCAACAGCTCACGAAAAAAAGTTCCGAAAAAAAGTTGGACAGGACCTTAGGAGGACGATAGAGCAAGATAATTATAATAGAGTCAGCCTTCAGTACCATATATTCAAATGTATTGGTGTCATGTAAATCGAGTTGCTTGAGTCTGAGGTTATCGCGATGGATGATAGCGAGACCACCCCCTTTACCGTGCAGACGAGGTCTAGACAGATACGTATATCCATCTGGTGTAAGTAGATTTAACTGCCAAAAATCTTTAGGAATTTGCCAAGTTTCAGTGAGAAGAAAAATGTCGAGCTTATTGTCAGTGATCATTTCATTGAGATTGGAGGCTTTGTCCGAGATAGATCGACAGTTGAGAAGTGCAAAGTGATGATGCAGGATAGATCAGAGAGCGCTGAATAGTGAGACCGGCAGACAATTGTCTAGGTTTGGACGATGGTCTTTAGTTGGTCCAAATGCATGGAATAGCGTCAGGTTTACAGCAGAAGGTACTCTTGAGTGCACGCCGCGAGCGGTGTATATAACGTGGGCGACGGAGAATCCCTAGACTCTGACAGTAATGATATGTCATTGAATCAAGATGCGGGCGGCAGTTCAAGGCCCTTAGTTGTGATGGTAGATATCCAATATCCATTACGTATGGGAGACAAAAAATGAGGCAAAAGAAAAAAGAAAGAGCATATTTTACACAAGGCACATTGATGCTGAGGAGATGGGAGCCTATCACAAGCAAATCCACGTTAGCCAAACCCTGAAACAACAGCACAACCAACTGAGAGAGCGTTAACTCATCCATCAGAAGAGCCGAGCGTGGCAGGTATATAACAGGGTAGAGAGCTCGCAGCAGCACGATGGCAAACTTATAGTCAGTCCAATTCAGAGTCCAGTTCAGAGATCGGCAGTGAAAAATGAGTTGTAAAACCAGGTGCGAAGCGGCTGCACAGATACGAACAGCGTTTTCGAAATATAATTTACAGACAGCAGAGGTGGCTAGTGGCAACAGTCCAGTTAGGAGATCCAGCACTGATAAACTGAATAATCCACACAGAGTTCGGAAAAAAATTATCCAGACGGGAAAACAAAACATACAGACATACAAACAATCCAGGTGTGAAGCGGCAGCACAGACGCGCACAGCATACTCAACCCGGAAAAACCTGTAGAAACTATGTAAACTATAACTGTAGAAAACGGCATGAGGAACGCCCCGGACCTCTAAAAGCCACCTTCAGGGAGGAAAGACAAATGTTGGTAGTTTGCAAAACTTCTGGGTGAACAAAATAGTGGTATTTCTGAGTTCTGACATACAAACGTTAAGAAATATAACTTAAATGAAACATGATGTATCCTATTTATATTTTGTATAATATACACAAAAGCCCTAGAATGTCATTGTGAGGTTATTATAATGCGTTTTAATTTCGGGAAGATAGTGAAGGCATAGGTGTAAAATGCATGGCCCGCCACTGTTTGTTTAGGGTGTGTAGAGAAGGGAGACCAACAGGCAGGTAAATGTTGGTTGTTTGTTGTTTAATATAGATGCTGTAGAAACATACATTCAAATAAAGTTGCATGTGAAACAGAATAAAGCGAGTACACACGGATATACTTGATTATCTACGTGCTCTTTCAGTGGTACGGACACTCTGCTAACATACACGTACAGATCGACGCCTAAACTTCCAAACTCTGAACATTTGCATAAACAACTCACATGTTTGTAGCTCCCGGACAACTTTTCAAACACAGCATAACAGTATAATAATCCATGATGTAAAACAATGACTGACACCTCTCTAGTCTGGCCACTCTTTATAATGAACAAACTAACTAGCTAATAGAACACGGCTGAACGTAATCATCAGATCTACAAGACACCAGCCCAACCTAAACCAAACCCTATCCTAGTAAATGGCAAAACCAGAGAGAGGTGTCATGTGCATTTAAAGGGACATACACATTTAAACCAAAACCTCAATGCAATGCCCTGAATACCCCAATTACGTGAAACTAATATTTCTATAAGGAGTCCATACAAAATGTCGACTAGTCTCTGTTAACGCCAGCCCACACTGGGCTGGGCGTTACATAGGCTAATATTTGGTGGAAATCAAGAGTAAGAGTAGAATTTTGTATAGTGGACTATAGAGGTAATAATATTTTGAGTCATGTGTGATGGCCTTGAGTTCTACTTTCAAAGTGGAATATCCCATTATGGTGTCTGGTGAGCATATCTCAGGCAGACAAGAATAGCACAATTTGCCCTGCAAAAGGAATCAAAGGTGTATAAAACAAATATAGATCCCAAACATAATGTAAGAAATAGCACCCCACAGTGGATCAAAGTCTACTGTAGATTCAAATCAGAGGAAACTGTAAGACTTTGTTCAAAATTGTTACACCTACTAGAGGGTTCTTAGGGAGACATGTTGTGTGCCATCGGAAAACCTGAAATTCAACATACGTTATGATACATCCACACCTTAATTGGGGAGGACGGGCTCGTATTACGCTCGGAACCGGAGTGAATGGAATGGTGCGCAACGAACAAAACCAATTGTTTCTTTGATTTGCACACATTCCATTCACTCCGGTTCTGAGCGTAATACGAGCCCGTCCTCCCCAATTAAGATCCATCGACCGCGGCTGATCCACACATACCATTCCAAAATGACTGCTTAATGAAGTGATTTATATGTATTCATTACTTTTCGAGTATAATGCTAACCAACCAATGGGCAGAAGTTGACCCCTTAAGACGCAGCCCCTCCTCATTTGCATGATGAGGCAGAAATGCATACAGATATGTAAAAAGGAAAGGGAGAAATAAATAGCATTGAAGAAATAAATAGGGTAAAAAAATACAAAGGAAGAATAAAACAGATACAAATATTATAATATACGCATAAATACATACATTTAAAAAAATTTATTAATAAATAAATTTGAAGATTATAACAGACAATAAATGAAGTAATTATTACAAAGTTGAATAGATAAAGAAGCTAATTTAAAGAGATATATACATTTATGTCTCATTGTATAATTAAAATAATGCCTATTTATTTGCTGTTTTTTGTGCATTTTATCGTATGCTTATTTATTTTTTGAACATTTATTTATTTATATACTAATTTTTATTTTGGCAGACTTGGTCCTCTATAGTTCTATACTGATTTTCATAATTTGGTCTCTATTACAATTTTCATAATTTGGTCTCTGTTACAATTTTCAAAATTTGGTCTCTGTTACAATTTTCATAATTTGGTCTCTTTTACAATTTTCATAATTCGGTCTCTGTTACAATATTCATAATTTGGTCTCTGTTACAATTTTCATAATTTTGTCTCTGTACACCACAACAACAGAATTTAAATTAAACAACTGAGATGCAATTGTGAAGACTTTCAGCTATAAGTCAACGGGTTGAACAAAAACAATTTTAGGTATTGCTGCCATTTTCATAGAATCCTTTATTTCAGGGGCTCAAATGTAATTGGACAAATTAATTATCAATTTTTTATTCTTAATACTTTGTAGAAAACCCTTTGCAGGCAACTAATGCTTGAAGCCTGGAAGGCATGGACATACCAAACACTGGGTTTTCCTCTGTGATGCTTTTTCAGGCATTTAATGTAGCTGACATCAGTTGTTGTTTGTTTGTGGGTCTTTCTGCCCTAAGATTTGTCTTCAGCAAGTGAAATGCATGCTCAATCGTGTTGAGATCAGGTGATTGACTCAGCCATTGAAGAATATTCCACTTGTTTGACTTACAAAACTACTGGGTTGCTTTCGCAGTTGTTTAGGGTCATTGTCCATCTGTTAATTGAAGCATTGTCCAATCAACTTTTCTGAATTAGGCTTAGAACACTAAACACTTTAGAATGCATTCGACTGCTTCTGTCTTCTATCACAGCGTCAATAAACACTGGTGACACAGTGCCATTGGAAGCCATGCATGTCCATGCCATCACACTGCCTCCACAGTTTTTTACAGATGATGTGGTATTCTTCGGACCATGAGCCGATATTTATCTGTCCATTATTTTGGTACAGGTTGGTCTTAGTTTCATCTGTCCAAAGAATGCTGTCCCAGAACTGGGCTGGCTTTTTTAGATGTTGTCTGGATAAATCTAATCTGTCTTTTCTATTCTTGAGGCTTATGAATGTTTTGCATCTTCTGTTGAACCATCTGTATTTGTTCTCGTGAAGTCTTCTCTTTCTGCTAGACTTGGATAATGATAAGCCTACCTCCTGGAGAGTGTACTTCAATTAGCTGGAGGTTGTGAAAGGGGTTTTCTTTACCATGGAAAGGATCCTACGATCATCCACCACCTTTGTCTTCTGTGGACGTCCAGGCCTTCTTGTGTTGCAGAGTTCACAGGTGCATACTTTTTTTCTCAGAATGCACCAAAGCGTTGATTTGGCCACTCATAATGGTTCTTCTAGCTCTCTGATTGATTACATTTTTTTTATTTACTCCCTGTGTGTGTTCTTGGGCAGTTATGCTCTGGGCGGTTTTAACACGCTACTGGTATGAGTATAACACAAGCAATGACGTCTCATTTCAGTCATGGATTGTGCCAAAAAATCAAGTAGAACGAGCAAGATCACTGTCCTGGATGACCGGAGAATACTTTATATTGTGCAGAACAACCCAACAGATAACACAGTATACATTCCTGGATCCAGGTGTAAATTAGATGTGTCCAAGTCTACCATAATATGTAGAAGACTACACCAGCAGGACTGCAGATGTTACAATACAAGTTGCAAATCACTGAAAAGCCTGAAGAACAGAAAGGAGAGATTCCAGCTAGCTAAAACCCACCTTAAAGAGCCCCAACAAATCTGGAAAATAATATTGTGTAACAATGAGACAAAGTTTAACATGTACCAGACTGATGGAAAGAGGAGTTTGGAGAAATAAAAGAAATGTTTTTTGGAGGGGGTATTATGGCTTGGGCCCGTCTGGCTGCCAGTGAAACAGGCTCACTTGTCTTCATCGATGATCTGACAAGTAGAGCAATGAATTCCGAAGTCTACAGAAATCTTTTATCTGCATAGATAATATCAAATGCTTTCAAACTCTTTGGATGACACTTCATCACGCAACATGACAATGACCTTAAACATACTGCTGGAGGAACAAAAAGGTTTTTGTTGGAAAAAAGGTGGAAAATCCTTGACTGATCGAGTCAATCACAGGATCTGAATCCAATTGAACATGCATTCTATATGCTGAAGGGGAGACTGACAGCAAGATTTTTGCAGTACAGATTGATGGCTACAGTACAGATCTAGCAGAGCGTTTCCAGGGAAGATACCCAGCATCTATCGATGCATCGCAGAACACAAGCAGTCTTTGGATATCGAACCAAGTATTAACAACTATTACTTTATTCTAAATGGTGTAGCATTTACAATATATATGTTTGAAAAAGAGAAGAAATAGGACATTGTTTTATATTAGATATTAAAAGAGTATCTATAAATACTCTTTCAGATTAGGTAACTGAATAGATGATTTGTATCATTGTTATTAGGTAAAGTAAAGTAACAGAAATGTTTCAAATGTAATATTATTTTATGATTGTTTAAATTAATAGTTTTGATTCTGACCTTGGGCTTTGATGCAGCAAAAGGTACCTAGAAATAATGAAACATCATTATCATTCACTTTTGGAAATTATGTAAAATGACACAAGACTGGAAAAGCTGGTGAAATGCCTTTGAAAGTGCCTCTTTAATAATTAAGATGTATTTGCAATTACTGTACTGTGTGGTTGGCTTGCATAGCTACCATATCTTAAAATGAATGCAGTAAATGTAAGTCATTCTGAATAAGAGAACCTGTTAAATATCAAAAATGTAAATATAGAATAGCCTGAAATGTTTTAAAATGTGTGTTATTAAGCAGTGGTCATTCTTTACTGAATATAAAGTATGTTAGATGATAGAGGGAAACAATCAATGGAATAATGGTACAGTAAATATTAGATTCAAAAGACAATACTTCCTAATGTAAAACTGAAATAATGTAGAAAATGTTTGGATTAGAGATATTACTCACACAAATGGAAGATGGCCACAAACAGATGTTTAGCTGCCATATCTCAGTCTCACATGAGCAATGCAATTTGACATAGACACTCAGACTTTCATTTGACTTGACAGGATATGAACACTGAGGTACATTTTTTAAAATTAAAGGGCTGTTTAAAGTTAGTTTACAGGAAACCCACAGGGAGCAAAGAGACACATAGAGCCAGTCTGGGTTGATGTTGCAGAGGACCAGATGTATGAACAATTATAGAATAACTTATCAGTCATGTTTAGTTGTGTAGCCATGTGTTTGCTGGTTTGTATACAGCTGGTATTTTATATTTGTTTAACGGCTGGTATCATTAGACCTGTAACGTCCAGCCCAGTGAGGCCTGGCATTAACAGAACTGAGACTGGACTCCTTTAAAATATTGTGTATTTTCTGTTTTAGTTTGTATTGTCTTTCTTTCAATGCTTTGCATGGAGTTAGTATTTCTATGAAATGTCCCTTTAAGTTCATGTGACACCTCTAGTTTGGCCAATTCTAGGCTAGGATCAGTTAGGCTGGCATCTTGTAGATCATCATTTATTTATAGAGCACATTTAAATACAACCCATGGTTGACCACAGTGCTGTACAAGACAATATGATTGAAAACATGAGTTTCAATACATACAATTAAAAATAAAAAAATAAATAATGCATTAAATATACTACAATTCAAAATTAAGAAAAGCGTTAAAGATCCACATTAAAAAAATATTTTTTAAGCTTGAATTTAAAGGTGGCAAGTGATGATACCATTCTAATTGGTAACGGTAGGATATTCCATAGTTTAGGGCCTGCTATTGCAAAGGCCCGATCTCCTAGATGTTTAAATCTCGATCTACGAACAGAAAGCAATCCAAGGTTGCTAGACCTAACTGACCTGTAAGGTTTGTGATAATGTATCAGATCAGAAAAGTACCCTGGTGCTAGGTCATGTAATGTTTTAAAAGTAAGAACAAAAATTTTGAACTCAATTCTCTATTTGACCAGTATCCAGTGTAGAGAATTTAAAACAGGAGTGATGTGATAGAATTTTTGACTACCAGTCAACAGCCTGGAAGCAGCATTTTGAACTGCTTGAAGACGCCTGATAGATGATTGGTTAGCTCCAAAATAAAGTGAATTAAAAGAGTAAAGTCGTGAGGTGCTAAATGCATGAATTACTATTTCAAGGTTCTTTGGAGAGAGAAAGGATTTGATTTTTGCAAGACGTCGTAAGTGAAAGAAGCAGGATTTGACCCCAGAATTTATTAGTTTTTCAAACCTAAGGCCTGAATCAAACAGAACACCTGGATTTTTTGCAGATAAGGTGATATGAGAATTTATTTTGCCAAGGTCCGAAATGTTAGAGCGATGAAATTTACTAGGTCAGAACAATATTACTTTAGTTTTTTTCTCATTTAAAGCTAAAGAATTCTCTATAAGCCATAATTTCACTTCCTGTAATTGCACTTTACTTGTTTTTCATATGTAATCATTCACGTGAGACACTGGCAATATATTCAAACAATATTCTGCGTACAACATACAATCACTTAAAGGAGTATTAGACACACCATACTAATACTGTGTTTGACCCCCTTTCGCCTTCAGAACTTCCTTAATTCTACGTGGCATTGATTCAACAAGGTGCTGAAAGCAATCTTTAGAAATGTTGGCCCATATTGATAGGATAGCAGCTGATGGAGATTTGTGGGATGCACATCAAGGGCACAAAGCTCCCATTCCACCGCATCCCAAAGATGCTCTATTGGGTTGAAATCTGGTGACTGTGGGGGCCATTTTAGTACAGTGAACTCATTGTCATGTTCAAGAAACCAATTTGAAATTATTCGAGCTTTGTGACATGGTGCATTATCCTGCTGGAAGTAGCCATCAGAGGATGGGTACATGGTGGCCATAAAGGGATAGACATGGTCAGAAACAATGCTCAGGTCGGCCATGGCATTTAAACTATGCCCAATTGGAGCTAAGGGGCCTAAGTGTGCCAAGAAAACATCCCCCACACCATAACACACCACCAGCCTGCACAGTGGTAACAAGGCATGATGGATCCATGTTCTTATTCTGTTTACGTCAAATTCTGACTCTACCATCTGAATGTCTCAACAGATATCGAGACTCATCAGACCAGGCAACATTTTTTGAGTCTTCAACTGTCCAATTTTAGTGAGCTCTTGCAAACTGTAGCCTCTTTTTCCTATTTGTAGTGGAGATGAGACCCCAGTGGGGTCTTCTGCTGTTGTAGGCCATCCACCTCAACGTTGTGCGTGTTGTGGCTTCACAAATGCTTTGCTGCATACCTCGGTTGTAGCAAGTAGTTCAGTCAAAGTTGCCCTTCTATCAGCTTGAAGCAGTCGGCCCATTCTCCTCTGACCTCTAGAATCAACAAGGCATTTTTGTCCACAGGACTGCTGCATACTGGATGTTTTTCCCTTTTCACACCATTCTTTATAAACCCTAGAAATGGTTGTGCATGAAAATTCCAGTAACTGAGCAGATTGTGAAAAACTTAGACCGGCCCGTCTGGCACCAACAACCATGCCACGCTCAAAATTGCTTAAATCACCTTTCTTTCCCATCCTGACATTTAGTTTGGAGTTCGGGAGATTGTCTTGACCAGGACCAGACCCCTAAATGCATTGAAGCAACTACCATGTGATTGGTTGAGTAGATCATTGCATTAAGGAGAAATTGAACGGGTGTTCCTAATAATCCTTTAGGTAAGTGTATTTGTTACTGTTTGTAATGAAACGTTGTTATTGAAAACATGTTAAATGTTTCTTCATCACATATTGTTATTGTTTCTTAACACACAATACAATTGCATTTAGTTACAATTCACTAGCTCTGTAATGAATTCACAATGATCATTGCAATGAATTGAAATGAGCACTATTATTCTGAAAGGAAAAAAATTGAGTTTGTGTTGCCGACATAATATAGTGTTGTCAGGAAAATGTGTCAGCCCCGGTGCTAGAAACGTCCCTGCCTGTGGTACAAAAAGAATATAGTATCGGTGCTAAAATGGATCCCTGTGGAACACCGCAGGAAAGATGTGCACTGAGGAAGTGTGATTTCCAATACGTACAGAAAAGTTTCTATTGGTTAAGAAAGACTGAAAACAATTTAAAACAGTACCCTGAATGCATACGTAATTATTCAATTGAGAAATAACAATTGAATTATCAACCATATCAAAAGCAGAGCTGAGATCTAAAAGGACCAGAGCAACAGCACTCCCATTATCAGTAGCTAGCATAATGTCATTAGTAACTTTCAATAGAGCTGATTTGGTGCTCTGAATTTTCCTCTCTCCTGACTGCAAAGTATCATAAAGCGAATTTGTACTCAGAAAATATTGTAATTGAGTGATAACAAATGTTTCCAATATTTTTTAGATAAATTGAAAGTTAGAAATTGGTCTAAAATTACCTAAATCTGATGTATCAAGATTGGATTTTTTCAAAAGGGGAGTCACTGAGGCATGTTTTAGGTGGTCAGGGTAGATTTGATGATTAATGATTATGTTCAGCTGTTCTGTACTTGTAAGTTAGCTGTCAGCATCCCATGGCACTGTGAGAGCATGGTAATATATATGGTATCGTGGTGCACTCGCATTTACTTGTTCACCTGCAACTGTACTAGGTTGTGAAAAGAGTGTGGTATGTGCTTGAGATTATGCGTACGTTGTACATATATAAATACAGATGTTTTCAGTGTTTATGCCACTGTGAGAGAATAATAAGCTATATAAGTTTACTCGTTATGCACTCACTTCTACTGTTCACCTGCAACTGCATTACATGCATGTTTTCCCAGATTGTCCATTAAACAAGCAACAACCATCTACTACCTGCCTTGGTTTCCCTCTCTCCACTAGACAACACTAGCAACTGTGACAAGATCGCTTCAGCTGAGAATGAAATATTTGTCTGAGTAAAATATTTCACATATTTTGACGTAGGGCTAACTTGTATTTGTTTACTTCCCAAAAAATGCAACAAACCAATTCAGGGATAACAAAAAATACTATACTAAGGAAGATGAATGGTTAAGGTTAATCTTTAATGCCAGCCTCTATTTAATTTTTTACAGTCCAGAGCATTCCATATAGAACAAAAAAGCATTACTATATTGTTTTAGAAGAGTATATGATTATAAGGGGAGAGCCATGCATTTTCTCTAAGGGCCATCCTCCTTATCACCTGATCCACCAACATGAATGCTGAGTTCACAGGCAGAGAAACAAATGGAATCTTCCAAGGACATTATGGTAATTTCCTATTATTTCTTCAAACAAAATTGGTAAAACGTTTATGGTCTCACACCATTTAGCTAAATGAGCATGAAGGAGACAGGAGTGTAGGTATAAAAAGAAACATATACTTTAATCCGAGAAAACACTTATAAAAATAAACAAGACTACGAAGAGTCTAAATATTCTGTAGCATTTATGTACGGGTTTTAAGAAGATTTCAGGAGCTTCTGTAGGGGGATAAAAGAATACAATTAATATGCACTTACGAAGTTCACGCATTAATAAATAATATGTTCCCTTTTCTCCCCTATTTCAATAGTCTGAGTTATACATGAAAGAATGCTTAATAACGTGTAGAGATAATGGATAGGATCGAAGTTATCGATATTTACTACCTTACTATCTGACCCCATATCGATTATTTATCCATGTGTGTAGACAGCTACGGAAAAGGAATACTCCTGCGACCCGGGAAACTTACTCGATGCCCGCGATAATCAGCCACAGTGCGTACCTAGCTTGAAAGTATGCGTGATAAGTGCTAAACACTACGAACAGGCCGTAACAAAATAGCTTAAGTTCCTGTTAATATCTCCACCGGAGATATACTGGGATATGATCTTATTTATTACGGAAACGTGGATTAATCCTGGAGATCAAAGCCCGCTATCAGAACTCTCTCCCAATGACTATGCATTTCTTAGTTCCCCTAGAACTACGGGTAGGGGCGGTGGTTTGGCTACTGTTTTTAGGAACCGTTTTAAATGTGATCCACTGACGTTTAACACTTATTCGAGCTTTGAGCTTCAAGTGTTCA
>JACXGM010005167.1:0-35804 GCA_016801145.1 Umbra pygmaea
CTAAGCAGGGCAGATGTCCCCGTCACCACCCTGGGGCATTGGGATTGATCTTTAGACCAGAGGGAAGAGTGCCCCCTACTGGCCCTCCAACACCACTTCCAGCAGCACTGGTCTCCCATCCAGGGACTAACCAGGCCCAACCCTGCTTAGCTTTAGAAGCAAACCAGCAGGGCAATACAGGGCTCTATGCTGCTGGCATTAAGCAGTCGCTGGCGGTGCAGTGGTATGTGTATGCACTGGGAGTCTGTCAGCAACACTGAAAATGCCTTCACAGGTCCAGTATAAGGAGAAATCATCAAAATAAACGCAATTATCTAAATAATAAGTGGTAGATTGTCTTTGTGGGTTCATCAGAGCCAGAGATATCGCACATCAAATTTTTAGACAAAAAACTGCTTAAAATACTGAATAAACACATATTTCATTATCGTAACATAATATATTACATGTTAAAATATATAATATGCAATGTAATATGATATTTTGGGAAGTGCAAGTTATATATTTCAGTAACATATTCAGGACACATATGTACATATATGTTGAGAAATCCTATACATATATGTACATATATTTTTTACACGATTTTTCCGTGTGGGACCTGTCAAGCCATTATAAAGAAAAAACATGTGAAAGGCGGGAGAAGTCTCAATTATCATGACCCACTCACAATTGTTTGGGAAGGTCTATCTCCAGTAGTCTAGTGCTAAACAAGGCTAGGATTTTTTAAATCGTATCTGCTAAACACACACTGCCTTGTTCTACAGCTAATTTGAAAGTTTACATATTCAAGATGCCATTACTTAAAAAAGTTATTTTGACAATAATCTTAGTCTTTACATTTTTACCATCTAGTGCAAAGTTACGATGTGCAAATTAAGCCTAGGTCTAGGTGATGGGTAAAATTTAACCTGGCATGTAATGGGACGAACATAGTGTTAAAGAAAGGCAAATTGAAGTAGTGGAATTTACTAATGCATTCCATTTTGAAAACATTCCTCCACTGCTGCTATTTTCTGGACTTTTAGGCTTTTTCGATATGGTTGGCTGATTCCCTGTGGAAAGGTTTAGGAACCACACTATTTATGGTTGAGATGCCACTCATAAAGCATAATGACAATTATTCCCACAGGTATCTCAGTGGGCAACAGGGAGAGATATAAATACAGTTGAGGCATCAATTATTTACCGTGAGCTGAATGTCTTATCTGAAGTATCAAGCAAAGTTGTTATATTTACCTCAGGGTGGGTCAAGGCAGTGAAAGCAGAGGTGTACATGGTAAAATATCATGGAGTATTGTGCAGGGCCACACTATGCATAAATTACATGACTGGACCCTGCTACAAAAGTAGATTATGTGTTATTAGGAACTGTGACAGTAAGAATAGCATTGCAATGTTGCAATGTGATCGCAGTTGTGCATTTGACAGTTAATTTGTTCTTTTAGCTTAACACTTTCGACAATCGTCATGCCAAATGTTTTGCTTTAAGCTTCCCCATGAAACGCAGTTGTGTGCACTATAGACAATAATGTAAATATGAGAATTATTCTTTTTTATTTTAGTTTGAGTGATGTGGGTAAATCCCACTAACATCATTTGGAGTGACACATAGGAAATATTTTCAAAATGATACTGAAAACATTGACTGTGCAATGTTGTTTTCAATGGATTGGCCTTGTAAGTGTAACATTTTTTCAGACCAATTTTCCTCCTATTCATGGTTGTACACTGAGCACTAGTGAAATGAAAATGTAATTATTTACATTTTCTATGTTGTAATACTTATGGATAATGAATTCCATCTTCAGAGGAGGCCTGATCATTGCCAGCATGAAGTACTAAAGACACTTGAAGAACGTTGGAATAAGCAGACAGCTTGTCAAAACGAGATACATTTTTATTCATATTTGATTGAATTATTCACCCAGTTGCCTTGATGCTGGTGAATCATTTTTGTATGAATAAATGCCCAATGTAACAATGCGCCGTATTACTACAGCTTCACAAAAATATACAATGAGGTGAGGTTTAACTACAGATACGTAATACAATCAGAAATCTTCCTCACTCGTTTGATTAGCAGTAGGTGAGTAATTTAATGAGTTCTGCTTGAATTAGCACATCATGTGCAGTCAACATGAAAAATAGCCGATTGAGGCCTGTTTTGAAGTCAAACAAAATATATCTTCGCCGATTAGCTGTACACAAACAGCCTGACGTCCTGTGCCTCCGGCAGCTGAAAAACAACTGTGAATCAACAACCAGCAGTGATCTTTCAGTAAAATAACAACTTTAGAATATCTCTTCTCAGTCAGCGAGGTGCTAATAGTATCCATCTGGCTATGATGACGATAACAATAAATATCATCATGGATAAGCATGGATCACAGAGGCTACATGTGCTGGCCTTGAGCAGAACTCACTGGAGATGCCTAGGGCTGCGTCATGACAGGTGAAGTGACTGTCCTTTTGCAGAACTAATTGCCCATGAAAAACAGGCCTTGATGTCTCCCTTACAGAGAAAGCCAAAGTGTCAAGATGCTCTTCAAAGTGGAGGCAGCCCGCACCCGCAGCACCGAGGGGTTTGGGACATAGTCTGCTGCCCACTCACATGCATGCTGGGACATAAACAGAAACACACAGACACACACACGTTTGTCTTTCTAACATTGTGGAGACCTTAAATCAGAAATCTATGTTCCCTACTCCTTTATCCTAGCCCAAATTAAAAGTAGCCCCAATTCTAACACTATTCAAACCCTGTGCCAATTTGTAATTAATTCTAACACTATTGCAAATTGAAAGTTATTCCCCAAGCAACCCCTGAGAAAGAAAGCCTTGTGGAGAACAGTACATCTTCTCTCTCCTTGTTAGGAAATGAGGTCCGCACATGTACACACAAGTGGATCACAAAGCACACAAGCACGGAGATACATGTCAATCAGAGGCAGACGTCCAGAGGCCATTTTCCCTTAAGAGCTTCATCCACTTTGTGAACGTCCCAGAATGCTGCAGTGTTCTAGAGCGGGGGCTGGAGGCACAGTGACTGACATTACCCCGCTGTCAATGCTCCAGGGGGGGGGCAAAAGACACGTGGCGTGAGGCAAAGGATAGTAGCTGTTTCAGAAGATGAAAACTGCAGTGGATCATGGGAGAATTGGGACTGACTGCACTGCAAATAATAATGAGTAGATGGTTATGATGCAAGATTCTCTAACGACCAGTCAGTCAGCGTCCATGTTGGGCAGCAGGGGGAGGCGATCGAGAGAGCGGTGTGTGGTTGGGGGAGATTATCCTCAGTATTCAGTGTCACTATGAGAAATGTATTTATTAAATTATTTCTCTCACTTCTATTTACAAGGTTTTCCTATATATCCGTGTGATGGAATGCACCATTGTTCCCTTGGAGATTAAAGTCTATGACATGTCAATAAAGAATAAAAAATAATCAGGGTCCACGTGGTGTACTGGGCTAAGTCGCTGCATTGCAGGATAGTCTACGTCATAATAGTCAAAAGTTTGAGCCTAACTTTCCTCCAACACGAGGCAGTACAAATTGGCATAGCACTGCCAGGGATTTGTGTTAGATAAATCAGATTATCTATCCTGCCACGTTGCTCTCCAGTGACTCATTGTGTTCAGATCAGGCGCCTGTAAATTATATCACGGAAGTATAGTTGGTGAACGCAATCATCTCATACATGATCTGACTGTAGGCTTCCGTGTTGGATGAGCAGTGCAAAAAGAATCGGCGGCTGGGTGACATGTGGTTGGATGAACCATGTGACCGCCCCTCGCCATCCCACAGATCTGTCCAGGGAGAAGTGGGAACTGGGAGGGGAAGGAAATGGGGAAAAGTAAATAAACAAAATCAATTTAAAAAAAAGTAGGGAAAATCTTGGCATTGAGAAATAGTGGAGTTGGGGTGTTTTATAAAAGAGAGGCCAGGGAACAGCTGTGGAGGAGAGGGCTAGCATGGGGACAGAGGAGTTGGACAGCCCAGAACTGGGGAGTGAAAAGTATTTAGAATATATAATAGACGTTATATATATTTTACTAAGCTTCCAAGATTTCCCCCTGGCAAAGCAGCCACCTCAAAGGAACCCATTTCATTCCACCGCATATTCTGCTTACTGCGGCTGAGGTGGCCAACAATCATTACGGTGGATAGTGCCTGAAAGCTTGGACTAGAGGGTTGATGAACCAACGATTCAATCGCGCCAGCTAACCTTTGTCTGGGACAGAAATTAATTACTTGTGACAAATACATTAGGGGTTGGAGGATAACCCATTTCTGCACTGTGGCTTATGAACAAACACTTTTTTCCAATGTTTGTATATTACCCATGACCTCCCCAGATGATCACCCTAGATAAACAAAAAAGGATAATACACACACAATGCCCCCCCCTCCCACTACACACACACACTTACACAATAGATTTAAATTTCCCAAACCTTATATTCTGTTACCCCTGAACCAGGCATTCCCAAACTTTCCTGGCTCACGGCCCAATTTTAATATATGTCCTGTGCATATAGATACTGATATTTTAGACCCTGCCTCCACATTAAAAACATATAGTTTTTTGTCGAGTTTTCACTTTTGCCACGTTGTCACATATAAAATGACTAGCCAGTAAGAGCCAGATACAGAATAAATAACAGTAGTTTACTAGTAGCAATAAATAACAGCAGCAAGGAAACCAAATAGTAAAAAGGTACTGAAACCGGGAAGAGAATTCAAGGAAATACAAGGAATGCAAACGCACACACCTGGTAAATAGTATAATAATTTATTATCACTGCAGAAACTAACAATAACTGCCATTTTCCTGCTTCTAATCCTGGATTCACACCAGGCACGGCAAACTGGTTGTGTTCCGGCGGTGGTCCATTCATTTCAATAGGAAGCAATCTGCACTGCTGCGGCAAATCTTCCGGATCCAGCAAAATGTGGATGCAGTGTGGCAGGTGTGTCGCAAGGGTTGAAATAATACAATAATACAGTGATTTGCCGTATGGCATCAGCACCAGAAGATGAAGTACCACCAAGGAAGAGCTAATATGTCGCTTTCACCTTTGGGTTTACAGGATGGCAAGAAAAGCTCAGTAGATCGATTTCGTCACACAAACTATTGTCAATGAATACTAAACTGAAAAAGCTCCTGCCAGTCGGTGTACAATTGTGTCTGTGTGACGGTGCCGTATGGTGATTCTTTGCCGTGCCTGGTGTGAATCCAGCATAACACATCAACGCTGAGGACAAAATGAAGAAGCAGGAAAAATGGGCAAGCGTAAAGATTTGAGTGACTTTGACAAGGGCCAAATTGTGATGGCTAGACCCATACAGAAATATATATACTGTATATATGTCCATACTGTGTATGTATATACATATATAGTATATATAAATATATATATATATAGTAACATATATTTTAAAATATATGACAATATATGTTAATTACAAATGTTTTGTATTTGTATATTTTGACACATGTGTGGATATGTGATGATGTTTCCACCATATATGCTGATATCAGACATATAAGTTATATACATGGCCATATATTAGATATATATGAGGACGACTGGGTCAGATATATATATTCCATATGAGGACGACTGGGTCAGAGCATCTCCAAAACTGCAGCTGGTGTTTCCGGTCTGCAGTGGTCAGTACCTATCTAAAGTGGTCCAAGGAAGGAAATGCAGTGAACCGGCGACAGGGTTATGAGTGGCTAAGGCTCATTGCTGCAGTGTGTGGTCCAATCCAACAGACGAGCTACTGTACTGCAGCACAAATTGCTGAAAAAGTTCTGATAGAAAGGTGTCAGAACAAAGTGCATTGCAGATTCTTGCGTATGGGACTGATATTGTGGCGGCAGAAGGGGGACCTACACAATATTAGGCAGGTGGTCAAAATGTTATGTCTGATTGGAACAAAAATATGAACACAACACTTTTGTTTTAGCCCCCATTTATCATGAGCTGAACTCAAAGATCTAAGACTTTTTCTATGTACACAAAAGGCCTATTTCTCTCAAATATTTTTAACAAATTTGTCTAAATCCGTGTTAGTGTACAAAGACAAGTCAAGCATGGTGGTGTGAGTGTCATGGTCTGGGCCTGCATGACTGCTGCCGGCAGTGGGGAGCTATAGTTCATTGAGGGAACCATGAATGCCAACATGTACTGTGACATACTGAAGCAAAGCATGATCCCCTCCCTTCGGAGACTGGGCCGCAGGGCAGTATTCCAACATGATAACACCCCCAATCACACCTCCAAAACGACCACTGCCTTGCTTAAGAAGCTGAGGGTAAAGGTGATGGACTGGCCAAACATGTCTCCAGACCTAAACCCTATTGAGCATCTGTGGGGCCTCCTCAAAAGGAAGGTTGAGCACAAGGTCTCTAACATCCACCAGCTCTGTGATGTCATCATGGAGGAGTGGAAGAGGACTCCAGTGGCAACCTGTGAAGCTCTGGTGAACTCCATGCCCAAGAGGGTTAAGGAAATGCTGGAAGATAATGGTGGCCACACAAAATATTGACAACTTGGGCCCAATTTACATGTCTCTACCCTTTAGAATATAGTAAATCTATAAAGTCATTTCCTGCTCCCTTTTAACATATTTTCCAATTTTTCTGTTGCATTTATGCAGAGTATACCCCAAAGGTTTAAGGTGTTTTAAGCACTGCGGCTGGATTGTTGAAATGTTAATGAAATAATTTCCCACAAGCAGTGGCCATGATTAAAATGACATGTTTTAGTACCCCCTTTAGCGCCCTACCCACCCATTAATCAAACCTGTAAACGTAATTTCATTGTCCATATTGGGTGGGTTGATTAACTATTTGTTCTTTCCATGTGGTGGGGGACATGTAAGGGTCTATAGTGGGAATAAATATTGGGGCAAATAAAAATATGGGCCTGTAATTAAGCGCTTTCTGACTGGAAGTGATTGAACTCACAGCTTCGCAATATATGAGATTTACATGGTAGAGCATAAGAATAAGCTTTAAAATTATTTTTCAATATCTTGTTCAAAATAAAGTGATGCTGTGATGTTTTTTACAGACCTTGCCTGAGGATAATTTATATTAAAAATTATATTAAAAACTTATAGTTATTCACATTTTTGTGTTATCCAAAAAGGAATGTTGATATCTTTATGTTCTACTGAATGTTTATTACATCTCGCTTTCTGAACATTAATTCTCTATAGGTCACACACTTTTTTATACATTGTCCGCAATATTTTATTTGAAATATTTGTATTATCAAAATGTTATTTGTTACATTTGACTGTATAAAACCTACAGATTAGTGAGTCATATACGGTATAGTGTATTTTATCAGCAATCTTCACGTTCCTTAATAATAACTCTACAAAGTTCTAGTTCAAGCCCAGACTGTCTGAAATGTACCCTACAATGATTGATGTTTGTGACAGATGTTGAACCTCCCCGTGTCACCTTTATCATATGTTTTTTTCTATGCCCTAAGCTGAGAGGCTACTGGGACTCTGTCTTCCAGATCTTATCCAAAGTACTTCAAATTTGCCTGCTCTCCTGTCCCCTATTAGCTGTTTTGGTGTTCCGGTAGACTCACTCTCATTTGACCTCAAACATGCAGACACTGTTGCTTTAACTACACTATTGGCTTGACACATAATTCTCCTTCAGTGGAAGTCTTGCCAGCCCCCCTCAGTTTTTTAATGGCTCAGTGATAATAAGTTCATCCTACAGCTAGAGAAAATAATAAAAAAGTATTTTATTCAGGGCTTCACCAGGATGTTTTTTAACAGTTGGTAGCCTTTTATTCCCTATTTTGAGGGACTTCAGAGAATCCCTGATTAATTTCAAGCAGATGTTATTGTCATTATTGGCATTGTCAATAACATTATGAAGTAATATTAACTCCAAGTCCTGTCCTTTATTTGGCAATTTCTATTAAGCTAATTATATGCCATTATTATAAGATTGCAATTTTTATTAAGTTTAAGACCCATGTAACATACAATTTTCCCAGCAACTCGTGAGCTAACAGCAAAGTGAAGTCTTGAACTTAAAGAAGACTTTGATAGTTAGCTTCATGCTAAGAAACTGTGCCAAAGACAGTTGCGCCACCTGGGATGTTAAATGTTTTTTTTGTTAAGAAACTCTTAATAAAGAAATAACTTCAAACATTTCTCTTTAGGCATTTTATACAAAGTACTATTCTGATAATACCAGAATATTTGTACTGTTTTGTTGTCAACACCAAACATGAGGCTTGCTATTGTATACAAATGCCATTCACTCCTCCATTTCCTGCTTGTTGTTTATTCATGCAATTCACTTGACAGATACAGAGCACATTATTCAACGTGCCAATTTACACATCAACATATGTGCCATTTGCATTGGCTGGACCTTGGAAATACATGATTATCCATTATACTATTCACTGCCATTCTCCATTTAAACATTTGATTGGCAGGTGGAGTCATTAATAAAGAAGTGGACGCCTTTAAACACGTCCGCGACAGAGAAGACAAACATGCTTAACAACAGACACACATCAAGGCGTTTAAACTACCTTTTAGTTGGCCAGAGAGACAGGCATCCTTAGGGAGGCTATTATTCTCCTCAAATGATTTATAGCTTTCTAAATATAATCCTAAGAGAAAGGAAGAGAGAGCTTGAAAAACCTGAGAAATTAAATTTGGTGTCAAACCAAAATAACCTTGAGAGGAAGCAATCCAACAAGGTTTCAGTTGATACTGACACTCTTGTCAGCTGGCTCAGTGAAGGATAACCAGCAGAAGACAATTAAATAGCTATCCATTTCGTCTAATGGCCGCATTTGGCAGAGAAATGACAAATTAGGGTTCAATACCGCTTCTCTTTCACTGTCTGGAAGCTTGCATTTCAGTCTGTCTCTTTTGTCAGAACTCCCCGTCAGATGTACCGACAAATTACGCAGCAGTGAATTAATTAGCGTTATACGCCTGATGACGAGTGCCTTGGATGTGGAACTTTTCCCATAAAGACAATAGGAAGATGAAAATACTGGTTCATCTCCGCTCAGTGTTTTTCATTGTACCTCCATTCATTCGTACGGGACCAAAAACGAACAAATGTTTTTGTACTAGACCAGCAATTAAGCATCTGATTCCACTCAGAATTAAGTGACCAAGTTGTTGACCTCAATCAGATGAATTGGAGTTGGCATTGGGTTGTAGCAAAATTGTAGCTACTTTGTGCCCCTCAAGTATCGATTGGGAAACATTGTTAAGAGAAGACCTAGTACCTCACTTGTATTAGGTTCACTTGAGCACGACTGTTGCATGTCTATTATAAGCATAGGGTTATTCAACATATATAATATAGAAATATACTAAGAAATTAAAGGAGTTTATATTTTTAAACCCAAAAAATTAAACAGTACCTTTTAAATTGTAAAGTATGTATTAGGGACATTCTACATATCATAAAGACATTAAATTACATTCAAACAATGTCACCACTTTGTGTTGTTATTACATTAAACCAACCAGGAAAGTGACATGTACATATACAGTAGCATTGGACATGAGTGACAAAGCTCAGTAAATGGTACAGAAAACATACTGTAAACCATGTGTATAAGCCAGGTTTCATAGGTTAATGCTGGAGGGCAACATTGCTTAAATAGAAAACCTTTCTGCACATATTGGCTGGAATTCTTGGTGGCCGACATTGTCTTTCTTAATGTCAAATCGACTTGTGTCTTTTAAGACCTTGTCTACCCATCTCAATATTCCCCTCATGAAAAGCATCATCCGTTGCAAAGCCATTGTGTGGCTCGCTGTTCTGGAAATAACCATGAGCAAAATGAGTTTGACATTGGGCCCACGGCACAGGCAATGGAGGGTGACATATCCAATATCGGGAGAGTGGCAGGGCTAAATATTTTTGTCAGGCCAGCGGCTCTACTGTGAAGCGAGGTGGACGAATGGTTCATTTGAGCCAGGATTTGAACACAGTAATTTTTGCTGACTGGCTAGAGGTAGTTCTTCTGTGTGGTTGTTAAGACGGACATTTTTCTTTCTGGATGGTAAGTAAATATACAAAAGTTGTATATCTTATAGGTGAAATACAAAAAGGAGCCCTCAAGACATTGAATATTCAAGGGGAACACCAATGGACTGTATTTTCTAACATTTTCAAATGGTTAGTGGCAGTGGCGTAGCACTAGATCCTGGGCCCTATGCATAGGCAGTCCTGATGGGCCCCCATGTTATATATATAATATATATTCCAGACTATTCGAGGGCCTTCTCTCCCTTTGTGCCCTGGTAATCAGTATTGGCTTTACCCCCAGTCCGACGCCCCTGGTTAGTGGATGTGTACGGAAAGTTTCATTTTAACAGCCCTACTTGTACAGTGTTCCCACAGGACCGAATTCCATGACTTACATTTCCAGGGAAGTATTTTGTGAAGCGCTTACCTTAAGTTTGACCATTTTAAAGGCAGTTACTGTAGCACCCTGGATGACAGGGGCATTTGTGAGTGTATTTAGAGTTAAACCGGGGGTTGTTTGGTAGGGCAGCATGGTTAGGGATTGTGGACAGGCAGTTATAGCCGACTATTATGAACGTCTGCATTTCTAATGTTAATCCTTAAACTCAGTAATGTGATGCCTAACATTAACTTCAACTTTAACCCTAAACATTTTCTAAATCGCTCTGGGGGCGGGGCTCTGCGTCGCTTAGTGGGCTAAGTGAATACTTTGTAGGAAAGCTATGTTACGATGGCCACGGTTCGATCCTGGCCACGTATTCTCCGACTCGCTATGGACTGTTTGAAGCTGGAACTTAATTAACCAATTAAAGACCAACACAACAGCACAACAATAAGTAGCAACACAATAGTAAAATGTGAAGGTGCAGGATAATAGAACTGAAGATATGTTGGCACAAAAGGTCATTAGCATTTCCAACATATTTCCTGGAAAAAGTAATTAGTTAGATCTACGGTTCTGCACCACATTAATCTTCAAGGTTTATGTTGTCAGTTTTGTCATGTCACTGTTAAATTGCTATACATTATTCCATTGTTTACTGTAGATGGCTCAGTGTTTAGGGAGTCAGACTTGTAGTCAGAAGGTTGCCGGTTCGATTCACTACGTTGCCAACTGTCATTGTGTCCTTGGACAAGGCACTTTACCCTAAGTTGCTCAGGGGGGATCGTCCCCATCTTTACTGTAAGTCGCTCTGGATAAGAGCATCTGCTTGATGACTAAAATGTAAATTGCCTTCTTAAAACCACCAACAGAAACTTGCAAACACACTTTTATACACAATTGTTTTGTACAAACCGTATCCCTCTCGGTGTTACGCATAACTATATACATAATGCGCTGCTATTATTGTACAAACATTCCCTGTATCTTCTGATAAATGCTTTTTTTTAGTCTAACCGGGAACCTGAAAGCAATACAATAAATAGCCTTATCCAACCAATACAGTATGGAAACCTGTTCTGCTGTCACAGAACAACTGTTAATTTTAAATCAAATCCTTTCCATACCCAAAATGCATCATTACCCAAAGTGTACAGTATCATTCAGAATATCACAAAATACATTCCTGAAGAAATCTGTGAACAGGACCTTGCCAGTGGCAAGGAGACTGCGCTAATACGTGACATATTTTGGCTTGTGAGGCACTTTGATAGAGGGATGTGACACATTGTTTTAACAAAAGCCTAGTAGGCCTGGAAACATATATCCCACCGCTGTATTCATGAGGCTGATGTATGCTTACCTGACCTTCTCTGTCTCTCTGCCTTGTGGTGACACGGTACTGAAACTGCTCAGACTACAGACACCAGGCTTTGTGGCTAATCCGTGCTTAGAGTCCCTGCAATAGGGAGATATTGCATTACTCCCCATGGGATCCTCCTGTCTATAATGAAGCACACGCAGACCCTCGATCAATCAAGGATTCTATGTAGGCTCGTTTAAGATGAAAGATCTTGACAAAAAAGAGCTGGCTGAGCTCAGTACTATTGGGGTAAACATGTTAGTCACCTGGTCACTCAAATTGACAAGAGAGAGCTGGCTGAGCTCAGTATTATTGGGGTATACATGTTAGTCACCTGGTCACTCAAATTGACAAAAGAGAGCTGGCTGAGCTCAGTACTATTGGGGTAAACATGTTAGTCACCTGGTTACTCACATTGACAAGAGAGAGCTGGCTGAGCTCAGTGTTATTGAAGTATACATGTTAGTCACCTGGTCATTTAAAAACATATTGAACTTCAAGTTTCAAGACATTCAAAACACTTATTTAAATGACAAAGATTTGCTTTAAGATATGTTTTTTTTACTATCTTTGTGTTAAGAGTTGTTACAGATGTACTTTATTATGGGAGGCAGGTTCAGTAATAAGAACTATGGAATCATTTAATCCTTTAAATTCATTTTGCATTTTTGTTTTTAAAGCTGTTTTCCACAAACTACCACCTTATTTTAATTCAATTTTAATTGTCAGATGGACTGGCTACCAGACCCGAGCTCAGGGATGGCTATTACTGGAGTAAGAGTTTCACTGATTGGGTAGAAATAATTTTACTGTAGTTTCTTTGCCCCTCACATATGGAATGAATTACACTGTGCTTTTAAATTGGAGGAACTGGTGTCATTACGGCATTTTAGATGTTTACTTGAAGAACATTTTATTACTGTTTTTTTATGTGATTGTGTTGCTTTTTCCCGGTAATTGCATTACTTGTTTCCTGTACTTTGTAATTTAGTGTGACCTACCCAGGTCATTGCTGTAAATGAGAAGTTGTTCTCAGTAAACTTACCGTACCTGGTTAAATAAAAATAATAACCAAAGCATAAAGTGCAGTACCTGTCAACACTGATACTGACCATTTTATTATGAACAACAAACCAATAGTTACAACATATTAACTGGATACTTCACATGTTCATCTGGGGTTACAAATGTTCTTAGAGAGCATTGTGCACCTCTGTGTGGATGTGTATTTCATGTGTGAAAATGGGTGAAAATGGGTGAAAATGTAAAACGCTTGTTTGTAGATTGGTAAAGCTCAAAATACCTCAACTGACCTACCTGCTGTTAATTTCAACATTTTTGGAATTGTTTACACAAAGAACCATATGTTCACTGCATTTTTTTTGTATTAATTGTTTTTGCATTACTACATGTGTATCTGTTTGTGGGTGTGTCCATATGGACTACTAGGCCAGGGCCACCAGCAATTAAACTGTATCAGGTGTCAAGTACTTTCTAGGCAAATCAATAGACTGTTTTTTTTAAATACCATTTGAGATCTAAAGCCATTTGGATAGGTTGGAATGCAAGTCATTTTAAAATACATTGAGAAACCTCAAATCAAAACACTCTTTTTGAGACATAGCAAAGGAATGTAAAGAAATACCTTTAATAGTGCTAATCATATAAATTAAATCTAAAGAAGCCTTAATAAACTGTTTTGCGTGGTCATTTGATTAGTACACAAAAAATGGCGACTGTTGTTTGTTGTCATGGTAACAACACGCAAATCGGTTTAATGCGGAAGTAGGACGCTAGATCTTTGCAATGGAATGGTACACGTAAAAATGGCTGCCGCTCTGACCATTCTGCTACATTTATTTGCATTGGAATGGCACTTCTAATCATTCAATTCCTATGGTACTAACAATGTTACTTAAACATTAAAAAACAAATTCTTAGGGTGTTAAACATGTTGTATGACATAACCACTTTTCATTCCAGATGAAATGCAGATGCTCAGTGATGTGTTTGTGTTGTCTTCGTGGCTGAAGATAGACAGAGGCGTGCTGTGTAAACTCTTCAGGGTGATGGAAATCAACATGAGTAGCCAATGCAGCACCACAATGTCACGCTTGGGGAATGAAACTTACTAGGATTTAAAGCCAATAGCAGCAGGCACAAAGACATGTCATGGTGTAGAAAGAGAGAGTTAATAGGCAGAGTTGGCCCACTACCCGTGTCCTGTTGACGTTGTCACTAGAGCTCTGTTGCTCAGAGAAACCTGATGGACCTGGCATATACACCAGGCGCAAGAAAACAATTTAATAGCTAAGTACATTTATACATAGTATTTTACTTGGTGTAATGGTGTTACTGCAATGCAATTGATTGACAACATATAGGGACAGAAAAGACAATATCTACACAGTGTAAAAGCAAATTAAACCAAATAGGTATTGAGCATAATACAAAGAATTATGAGCAGTAAGTATATCATGTACATATTTTTACAGCTGAATGAGCACATTCACTTCTAGCACACAATGTTATCTACATGATTGCTACGTTGAGCTTTAAGGGCAGTACTGTCCGACTATATTTAGTTAGAGGTGTCTTGATGTGGTGAACATAGTCTTGTTAGTCTCTATGGGACAGATGGCCCATTACTGAGGGCAAAGTGAACAGGGTTTTCGGTCATGACTGACCTGCTCTGCCAGCTTGAACTCGGCCTGCCAGAGGGCAATTACCAGAGCAGTGTGTGACCAGGGTGGGAGCACGGCTGATCTTGCCTGCAAGCCTCTTTGCTCTGGATTCATGTAGGACCAAGATGGAGGGCATACGGCTGCTGATGACCTGTTCTGCAGACCGTACATGTTTACCTCTGTAGAGGGCAGACACACATCTGAACATGGATGCTGCAATTGATGTGTGGAGACAAATCAGGAATCACTGAATGAATGAGTTTTTTTCAGCTTCTTTAGGTGATACATCTTGTGTGGTAAGGATTGACATATATATTGTCTGGGACAAAAAAATTGTCAGACGAGGAAAATGTATAATTTTCCTAAGAGTAAATTCACAGTTCAATAGTTTTTTGTTAGCTCTGATATTACTTTTAGCTGTTGTCCTTCATTTTAAAGGCAACTAAATACGATTAGTCAATAAACAGCTAAATCATTCATTGACATTTCTCTTGAGACTTAGAATAAAAGTCATGCAATTACAATATAAGCAATGACAGTATGACATAAAGCATGATATTATGGAATAAGACAGTGTCATAAAATTATGAAATAGCACAGTGAATTATAAAAAATGCCATTCAATTGGGATATAAAATTTATTATTATTAAATATTACATTTGAAATGTAGAGTTATAGAAAGTATTTCAAGATACTTTTTCCAGGTATTTCTAAGTTATTTTGAAATAAATAATGTGTGAATTTAATTTTGATTATTTTGGTCACCCAGATGTGCAGATATACTGTACTAATGTACTCTGCTCCTCTGGCTCTAAATCTAATATCCCTGTTTTCCTACTGATTAATTTGATAATCTGATTGCTTATCTGATATATCTCTTACCAATGTCATTTGTATACAACGGTCATTTCATTACGTACAACTTGCTAGTACCGGGTTGGACCCACGTTTGTCTTCAGAACTACCTTAATTCATAATGGCATAGATTCCACAACTTGCTGGAAAGATTCTTCAGAGATTTCTGTCCATATTGATATTATTGCATCACAGAGTTGCTGCCGATTTGTCGGCTGTAAGTCCATGATGCAAATCTCTCGTTTCACCACATCCCAAAGGTGCTCGATTGGATTGAGATCTGGTGACTGTGGAGGCCATTTGAGTACAGGGGTCATTGTCATGTTCAAGAAATTTTAGGTTGTGAGCTTTGCGTCATGCACGTTATCCTGCTGGAAGTAACCATTGGCAGATGGGCACAATGTGGTAATAAAGAAATGGACATGGTCAGCAACAATAATCAGGTGGGCTGTGACATTTACCAATGCTCAATTAGTACTAAGGGACCCGGAGTGTGCCAAGAAAATATCCCCCACACCATTACACCACCACCACCAGCAGCCTGAACGTCATATTCTGACCGTACCATCTGAGTGTCAGAGCAGACATTTACACTCATCAGACCAGGCAACGTTTTTCCAATCTTCTGTTGTCCATTGTTGGTAGGCCCATCCAAAAAAATGCATTGACCTGCTGCCACATGATTGGCAGATTGGATGTTTGCGTTAACGAGCAGATGTACCTAATGAAGTGGCTGATGAGTGTATGTTGCTCTAGTGTTGTATATTTTTAATGCTTTGCTTGTTTTATTGTATTAGAATGGTTTGCATCAATAGGGAAGGAATTGGAAACATTCACTGTAAAGGAAGACGTTTTAAACGGCACAAGTGACGATTGATTCTGATTATGGCCCCTAATTGCGGGTACATAGCTGAATCATAGGCACTTGATATACAGGGATGTTTGAAAATCTGTGCTCCACAACTCCTTGGACAGATGAGGGATGATGAGGGGCGCTCACATGGTTAATCCAACCACGTCAGCGAGCTGTCCGATTATTTTCTGATGGGTTTTGCAGCAAGACAACAACCCTAAGCACACAAGTCGTTCTACCAAAGAACGGTTAAAGAAGAATAAAGTAAATGTTTTGGAATGGCCACTTTAAAGAACTTAATCTCATTGAAATGTTGTAGAAGCGAGCAGTTCATGTGAAGAAACCCACAAAAATCCCAGAGGTGAATCCATCTTGTACAGAGGAATGGGCTAAAATTCCTCCAAGTTGTTGTGCAGGACTGAACAACAGTTACTGGAAACATTCAGTTACAGTTATTGCTGCACAGATAGGCCAGATATTGAAGAAAAATAAACTTTTGCCTTCCACAGATATGTAATAATGGATAATTTTCCTCAATTAGTAAATGACCAAGTATAATGTTTTTGTCTCATTTTTTAAATTGTGTTCTCTTTGTCTGCATTCAGGACTTCCCTGATGTTTTAGGTCATATTTATGCAGAAATATAGAACATTATAAAGGGTTTACAGACCTTGGAGAACCACTGTAATTGCCATTCGGTAGTGGTCAGGTTGTTTTAAGATAAATCTGTGTGCCACCAGGGAGACCTTGGTAATACATTTTTTAAGAATGATGAATGAAATTAAAATGCTTTTGATCCGTGTACTAAACAAACATTAGACATTAGAAACAAAATTGTAATTGTGTTGTATTTTAAATTCAATTATGTTGAATCATAACAATGTTAATTAAGTTATGCTATATAAAATTGTGTTTGATGAGCTGCCCGTGGTTAGGATGGTACTGTATAGTAGCTCGCTCATAGGGTGGTGGGCGCCAGTAGATACGTGATGTCTAAATAAACATGAAGTCAACAAATTATTGTCATTGTGTGGATTAAACTGCAGGGTTTATGATTAATTCAGTTTCTCATTAAATGCTCTGTATTTTAATAAGCCAGTAATGTGTCGTTATTCACAGTGTTGTTGTTGCTTAAACTGTCTATTGGATAGCGAGACACATTCAAAGATGGGGCCAAGCTAAATGTCTGCTTTTATTTTTACTGTGTTGATACATTACATCTTGTGAGGTTTTGTCAAAAGTGAATTGATGCTAATTTGATGCTATTTTGGTAATGTGTTTTATCTTCTCTCAACTGAGGATAAATAGTGGGTTGGTTATTGTTTTCAAACTTTTCAAACTTCTACAATACATAGATCTTATATGTAGTTTTACAGACTTATTGTGTAATATCAATAAACTTGCTGGTACATAGTTTACTCTTTTATTTGATGGTATTATAACTTTTTGGGAAATAGAGACAATAGCCGCTTTCCGACCGCTGGGATTTTTGAAGTTCCTAGAACATAACGTTCCTATAACCCTTTTTTTCTTGTGTTCCGATAGAAGAAATTGCGGGATAATTTAGTTCCTCGCACCGCCGTTCCTATAACCTTTTTAGCTCCTACTACAGAGCAGGGTCTTTCCATTTTCCCTTTTCCTAGGTCCACGTTGATTGGTCCAACTTATAAATTAAGCTGGTCGCTTCATTTGTCTGTTGCGTATAATGCTACATATTATGCTGGAGCCTTCGTGTTTTGTGTTTATGTGTTAAGTAGCTACTCAATTTCTATGACTCCAGCCTAGTTTTTAAATGCCGCGGTTCGAACTCCGTTATTAGGACATTATCAACTCAACATTATTTTTATAAAATCGTATTGGATGTCGTTTTCAGCCTCGTAATCTGAAAGAACAGCAAGCCGCGGTAGGAGCCAGCACTAAGGGCTGAAAACAACCAGATCATCCGCATACATAAGATGATTTACACACTTATCTCCAATCATACACCCAGTGTTACAAACATTAAACTGTGAAATGTTGTATGTAGTGCTATAAAGTCTAGTGACGATGCTATAAAGGCCTGTTGCGGTGCTTGCGTCACTCCTTTATCCCTCCTACCAGTTCCTATGGCCACTTGATCAGTGCGAATGCAAATAGCAAAACCAGTTTTGGGGGAGAGTAGTTAGTAGAACTGTTTAGAAGTGGACTGTTCATAACTACGTTCCTGTAACTACTTGGTCGGAAAGCGGCTTATGGCATTCCTTGTACTTATAAATGTTCCTAGATTTAGTTTTTATCATAACAGTATGCAGTATAGATATTTGCACATACAGTTTATAGCTTAAGTTTTGTTTCCAACTGAAATCTCTGATATACAAGATGTGACTCACTACAGTGATACCTAGGCTAAATATTGCAAGTGTTAATTGGTCATAGACTTTCAAATAGTGCATAACAGGAATCTTTTGTCATATTTTAATTATAGTTTTGGGGATTTTCTATCCAGATATAGTGACTGTACCGTTACTAAGACAGGAGTTTAGTTACAACTTAGCCAAAAACATTGAAACTCAGTTGTTCACAATTCCTGACATTCAAATGTAGTATTAATTCCCTGTCATATGTAACCCATGTTATTAGACCTTAACTATGACATTCTTAGAAAAGAGATAGATAGCAACAAGTCATTGTCAAATTGATATGAAATCAACTAGGATTTTTTATGAAGTATGTGTTAATTTTTTTCCCTTTTTGCAAATGTACTGTATATGTATGTGTAAATATATACAGTATATACACTGAACAAAAATATGAACGCAACACTTTTGTTTTTGCCCCAATTTTTTATGAGCTGAACTCAAAGAACTAAGGCTGCGTCTCAATACGCAAAGTAGTATGCCAGACTACGATTAGTATGTCCCGAACCATAGTATGCAAATATAGTATGTCAGTAGTCCCCGGATGGTCTACTATTTCCGGAGGATTTTCGAAGTATGCAACCCTGCATAAATTACTTTTTGTGCTGATATAGCCCACAATCCTTTGCGACACAGAATAGGAGGGGTTTCCCGAAGCCGAAGTTCTTCTTTGGCTGTGTTTAAATGTAAGTATCCAAAAGTTAGATAATAATAAACTTGTCATTACATGAGTTTTTGTTATTGTACCAATATTAAATACATTTAAATGAAATGCAAACAGGTTGTGCCAAATGTTTAATGTTCAAACTTCACAGGCTCCATCGCTTGTGGAAGTGGTCTAATTTTAGATGCAACGTTATGACGCGTTAGTATATCCCCATGCTAGCACGTACTTTACCACCACCTGTGTAGTCCTTTCTTTTAGTATGTAGTATGCATATTGGGATTCAGGCTAAGACTTCATCTGTGTCAGAGTTGGCGACTCGAGTCACAGACTTGGACTCGAGTCGTACTTAAGTCATCAATAAATTGACTTGTGACTTGACTCGCGATCTGTTGAAAAGACTTGAGACTCGACTCGTGCCATGCGAAACAATAGCTGGGGGAGAGCTGTCACGCCCTGTTCTGATTAAAGTTAATTATGTGAGTAACGTTAGTAGCCTACAATTCTCCTCAGAGAAACCTGTGGTTTAACTAGCGCGGTGAAGTTGGCTGGACGTTTGATAGTCAGTTGATATTTCGATTTCAACTTCCCCTTCATTCAAGATCAACAACGCAATTCAGGTCAATGACCTGATCATGGTCAAAGAAAGTTGACATTATTACACAGTATTAAGAGAAAACAACTACAATTAGTATCGCTATAGTTTTGTATCTGAAATAAAGCTTGATATAGCACTTCATCATCTGTTCTATCGCTAGGATCTGTGTAAGGGACCGTCGACAAATTACTGTTCTGGTAGATCAGCAATGACAGTAGGGATGCAAAACATTGGCTATTGCTTGAAAAAATATTCACTAATAATTGGATTTCATGATGATTGCAATACTTTCCAATACTTACAGTTAGCTTATTATTATTTCTGGAAAATTTTAAATAAAAAAATTATTATCATTGTGATTGCTGTAGTAGCCAAAATGCCTCATATGTGGCATTTTGGCTGCATCACATTACATTTTGTGCCAAGATAAAGATGGCTTTTTCTTCTTTTGTTGGTATTACATGATAGTATATTGTTATCAATCTTTTTCATGTTGTCTTTATACTGCTCTGAGAAAAAAAAGATTATTTGTGTTATTCTAGTTGCAGGATCATCTAGTTGTCCCAATATGTTGACTGCAAACAAACACCTTTATGAATTCAGAAAATAAATTGGTCTGAAGAAAGAATCAACATCACATTTATTATATTGTAAAGTTTGTCAGCTGATGATATAAAAAATTGCCCATCAAATAATAATAATTTCCATGAAATGCAAGTTGAAAGGACTTGCTTTAGACTAACAGACTATGACTATAGCCTATAAAACTTAAAAGACTTGAGACCTGATTTGGACTCGAGCCAAAAATACTTGAGACTTTACTTGGACTTTTATGCCGTGACTTTGGACTTGACTTGGACTTGCATGCAGTGACTTGAGACTTAACTTAGACTTGTATAAAATGACTTAAAGCCATCTCTGATCTGTGTACACAAAAGGCCTATTCCTTTCAAATATTGTTCACAGATCTGTCTAAATCTGTGTTAGTGAGCACTTCTCCATTGCAGAGATAATCCATTCACCTCACAGTTGTGGCATATCATGATGCTTATTAGACAGCATGATTATTGCACTGTTGTGCCTTAGGCTGGCCAAAATAAAAGGCCACTCTAAAACTTACAGTGTCCAGTTTTAGGGACCACCTATCAGGAGAGAGGTAAGGGGGGCTATGGAGCTGAAGTCCCTGATGAATCGGCTGTAACGGTTGGCGAAAACCCAGGAAACTCTGTAAAACCTTAACGGAGGGTGACGGCGTCCATCTTTGCTCATTCCATGAAGACGCCTTGGGGCCCCATCCTATATCCGAGAAAGGAAATGGCCTTTTGGTGGAACTCACTCACACTCTCGGTCTCGGAACACATCATTTACAAAGGATTGGAGTACCGCAGGCGCATTAGCTAGGCTGTAGTGCATCACTCTGTACTCTTAATGGCCTAAGGTAGTGCTAAAAGCTTTCTTCCACTGATCTCCAGCCTTAATACGCACAAGGTTGGGAGAGTACTGTGCCCACCAGCACCTCAGATGCATCCACTTCTATGATGAAAGTCTGGATGTTTTAACACAGGTGTTTCAGGAAACATGTCCCCAGCCATGCGCACAAGGTTATAGGCACTCCTCAAGTCCGGTTTGTGAAATACTGTGCTTCGCGCAGTTGTTCTATTGCAGAAGGTACTATTCGGAGAGGGCATCTATATTCAATGGTGATGTCATTAAGGCCCCGGTAGTTGATGCATCACCATAGTCCTCCATGTTTCTTGGAGATGAAGAAAGACTGGTGGACACAGGGGAGGACGAGTGTGTGATAAACCCCTTTTCTTCATTCAGGTCAATGGCACAGTCCCAGGGTCTGTGCGGAGAAAAATGGAGCGTGGTAGAGAGAAAACACATCCTGATTATCTGAGTACTCACTGGGTGTGTTGGGCTAGAGTGTGGCCGTCAGACTCTCAATTAATGTAGAACCATAGACCAATGGCTGATTGGTGTTTCGGAAAGAGGTATATCAGGCTGTGATGTCTAGTGAGGTCCAGTCGATGAGGGGATCAAGGACAATCCGATGAAAGTGGAAGTGATGACATGAAAGGCGAGTTTCTCTGTACGAGTTGGTGAAGTGGGAATAGTGCCGTGATGTGCATAATCTCGTCTGTGCCCAGTGTGGTTATGTGTAGAGTTGTGGACAGCGGCTCAGTGGAGAGACCCAGTTCAGTGAACAACTCCCAATCCATCAAGTTTCCTGCTGCTCCTGAATATATTAAAGAGACAATTGAACAGTAAGATGCACAGGATTGTCAGTTGAAAAAAACTTTTGTTACTGGGGCGTGAACTGTACCGGCGGGGTCAGGAGTCTCCTGTGCACCTCTGATCTTCCCGAGGATATGGGGTCCTTCCAATCTCCATGGAGTGTCATCTATCTCAGGGTGGTTCCGAGACTGTGGGGCAGGAGAAAGAGAATGTTGGGAATCCGTGAAGGAAGGGAGTAGGCACCGCTCCCTGAGCTTGGTATCCAGGCGAATGGAGGTGGCGATGAGTGCTTCCAGACTCATACCATGATACCTGCATGCCAACTCCATTTTTACATCTTTGCGTAATCCTCTCTGATAGAATGTGTGCAGAGCATGCTCGTTCCATCCCAATGACGCAGCCACTGTCCAAAGCATACTCCAACACAGGTCCATCTCCCTGATGTAGACGTATGAGATGCTCACCTTCCTTCGTCTTCTCAGAAGGTTGGTTAAAAAACGCCCTAAACTGAGCCCTAAATGTGGCATATGAAGATGCAGCTGCTTCGCCTCCTTCCCAGACTGCCATCGGCCACTACAATGCCTTGCGCTCAATTAGTGATATGATTAGCGCAATATTGGCCAGGTCTTTTGGGTAGTGTCCTGGCTGTTGAGCCAGGTAAAGGGAGACGTGTAGCAGGAAGCTGCTGCAGTGCGATCAGTTGCCATCATAATGCTCCGATAAGTCTATGGTGGACCGCGGGGTTGGTATAGGAGGGGTGACTGGTGGAACAGCTTCAGCACCACCCTGAGTAGACATCTCCGGAATGCTAGGCAAATGTAGATTATGGAGAGTTTGCAGGATGTCCTGCATGGCCGAGCCAAGTTGCACTAATTGCTGGGAGTGCAATTCCAGCGCTGCTCTTGTTTGTTGACGGCTTAAGTAATTCCTGGTTGATTGCCTGCTGCTTCCAATGCAGGTGCTTGATTCTCTGATTATTCCGCCGATGAAATAGAGGTGGAAGCAGATGCAGAATAATCAGTAAGGAGTTTTAATAAATGATCTCTTAAGCTTCAACAAGTAAGAGGCCAAAAGCAGAGTTATGGTGTGCATAATAGATGTCCTCTTGAGATGTTGCAGTGTTGGGCTCAGTCGCAATAGACTGGCGACTCCGAACTCTGGGGGTGAGGAGGAGGTTGATTCATGAAAGATATAGATACTTTGGACCTGTTTCCTCCAGCATCTTCACAAGGTCAAAGTCAAAGTCCTTTGCTGTTGTTCTGGGATTGATTTGCAATTTTCACACCACAGTCCGTTTATCTCTAGGAGACAGAACGATCTCCTTCTTGAGGGGTATGAGATCTGAGTGGTCCCACCAGTGAGCCAACACCATGCTTCACAGTGGGGATGGTATTATTTTCAATATAGGCGTTGTTAACCCCTCTCCACACAACACTTATGGTTGTGAACATAAAGCTCTATTTTGGCTTTGTCACTCCAAATTACAGTGGCTAGAAGCTGTTAGACATGTCAAGGTAATGTCGGACATTTTGTAACTGGACTTTTTCTGTGGCACTGAAGGCTTCTTTCTGGCAACTCGATCATGCAGCTCATTTTTGTTAGTTTCATCGTATTGTGCTCCTTAAAACAATCACACAGTCTTTTTCCAGACCAGCATGTACAGTATGTCTCCCGATGAATTTTTCTTTGTTTCCCGAACAATTCTTCTGGCAATTTTGGCTGAAATCTTTCTTGATCTATCTGACCTTTGTGTGGTATCAAGAAAACCCAGAATCTTCCACTTCTTAATAAATATATATCCTTTTCCAACTTTATGCGGTTCCAGTAAATTATTATGCAGGTCTTTTGACATTTCTTTTCTGCTCCCCATGCCTCAGTATCTAGCTTGCTCAGTGCATCCAAGTGAGAGTTATTAAACACTTATTACAATTTAAAAATGGTTTACAAAGGTGCCAAACAACTATGCGATAATTATTGGCTTCAGATTATCACTATTCTTACATTACAGGCAGTTTTTTCTGCATGAACAGTCATATTGTCAAAATCATTGCAGAAATGTCACATTTTCTCTAAGGGTATGCAAACTTATGACCACAAATGCATGTGCACTTCCAGTCAAACTATTGACCAGTTTTGTATGTATGGTTATAAGTATGTATTTGACTGCATTTGTTGACTGTGGAGGCCATATGAGTATAGTGAACACATTGAATCAGTTTGAGATAATGTGAGCTTTGTGACATTGCACAATATCCTGCTGGAAGGAGCAATATGAAGATAGTAACACTGTGGTCATAAAGTGATGGACATGGTCGGCAACAACAATCAGGTATGCTGTGGCATTCAATCAATGCTCATTTGGGACTAAGAGGCCCCAAGTGTGGCAGGAAAATATCTGCCACACCTTTACCCCACCATCACCAGCCTGAACTATTGATACAAGGCAGGATGGATCCATGCTTTCATGTTGTTTATGACATATTCTGACCCTTCCATCAGAACGGCACAGCAGAAATCAAGACTCATCAGACCAGGCAACTTTTTTTCAAATCTTTTATTGTCAAAAATTTAGTGGGGCTGCACACATTGTAGGCTCAGTTTCCTGGTCTTGTTACACCCTAATTCTGTTCACCTGTGTTACTTGCCCCCCCCACACACACACACTCTAGGTGTTCCCAACGTTCTGATTGTTTTTCCTGTGCATTTAACCTGTGCTCTCTCCCTGTTCTGGCTGCCAGTTTTTCTTCTTGTATGTTTCTCGAGTTGTCCCAGCCTGTTTCTTGTTGTCCCGGTTTCCCAGTGTCCATGTTTAGATTTCCCATGTCTTTCCCAAAAATTGTCTGTGTACCAAACACTGCCTGCCCATTACCTGGTTCAGCCTGCCGATTTGGATAATAAATACTGTTACATTTTATGCCTGCCTTCTGTGTCTGCACTGCGTCTCTATCTGTGCTTTGATAGTACGAACTGACCATGACAGACCCAGCAGACACCAACCAGTTCTGTAACGCTGTCAGCCTTGAAATAACCATCCTTGAATGACATTAAGAGGGTATCATGAAGGGACTACGTACTCTGTCAGATCGCCAAGACCAGACTTTCAATGCCGTGATGGAGCAATTACTGGGTCTGTCTCTTATGCACATGGCTACGATAACACCTGATCATAACCCCAGCGATCCCACAGTGGCATCTGGACCCTCCCTGGCAACCCCTGCATCCTGGGATCCCCTCTTACTTCCACCTAAGTGTTATGCCGGGGACCCCGACACCTGTCGCTCATTCATGTCCCAGTGTTCCCTGATCTTCAAGCTGCATCTTCTTTGTTCCCCTTCGATCAATCCAAAGTCGCATACCTCATCACCTGATGACCAGGAGGGCTCTGGCCTGGGCTACGGCAGTATGGGAACAGCAAACACTGATCTATAGCAACATCAACGACTTTGTGGTCGAGGTAAGAAAATTGTTTGATTCCCCTCACTCACCTATTCAAAGGTCCGGTTTGTTTGGACCCCAGAGGCTGCCCGTGCCTTTGCGGATCTCAAGTGCTGCTTCACCTCTGCCCCCATCCTGTCCACCCTTTCTCCTCCTTTCAGTTTGTAATGGAGGTTGACACTTTCTATGTAGGTGTGGGGGATGTCCTGTCACAGCAGTTGTCCCAGGACCAAAAATTCCATCCCTGTGCTTTTCTCTTACCGACTGTTACAATTTAGCTCCCGTAGGAGGGGGACATGACACCCTACTGTTCAGAAAACCCAGCTGGCCGTCAGACTCTCAAAAGAGGTATGGGATTGAGGGTGCGAGTAAGGACACAGACACAAAGTAGTACCGTTTAACAAAATGACTTTAATTGCCACAGTAAATTTATAAATAATATTTTTGGGAGGAGAGGCTGAACAGGACATAAAACAAAGGGTAACTCTTACCTGCTCTAAATTAACACATACACAGACCTACACCTATACTGGCACACAAATGAGGCGCCCTATCCAAAGTACAGGTGTGGTCTGTCCAGGTCTTGCCTAGTGTTTTTAACAGGGGAGTTACCCTACGGGTGGTGTAAGCCCAGGGCGTCTTGCCTAATACACTCCCAGGTGTGTCCTCTCCCCCTCTGGGAAAAGACAAAAAGGAAACAAATGATTAGTACCAATATACAATAGACAAGACTAATAAACACTGAAGACTACTGAAGACTACACCACTGTCACACTAAATCGGCTTAAATTACTTATACCACAAACAAAGCTCTCACTCTAACTCTCACGAACAGTTAACACTCTAAATAGGATAACAGGTGTGGTTCCAACCACACACCAAAACACTACCAACTCAGACCAGAGCTTACGCACAAACCAAGAAAGCAACCAGAGAGAGAGAATACAAACACAAATGGCACAATTTATACTGTTGGGAACGGCATGATAGGATTGATGTGATGACTGGGAACAGGTGCACCGGATTATGGAAGGGAGGAGTCATTGATAAATGATGATCATGGCTGAGTTGCACCACCGTAGGGCCTGGGGTGTTTGTCCCAGAGTTTGGCATAAGGAGGGGGAAGAGGCTGACTGATCATGTGTCGGTGTATAAGGGGCTGATGCGATTTCTCAAGGATACGGGAGTGGGTAAGAGGATATAGGGGTGGGTGGCCGTGACCGGCCTCACACTCCGATACAGTAGGTGGCGGTGTATGCACCATTGACGTTGGTTGCGATCCGCCAGTACCCCATAGAAGAAGAAGAAGAAGAGTTGCACCACCTGGGGGAAACAAACACACAGAGTAAAGACAAACACACAGAAAAACAGGAACACAAAAACAGGTAACACAGATATACACTTGCTCTTACACTGGGGGACGTAACACTGACTCAATCCAGCAGAAGAGAATTATGACGTCGGCAACAAGTTGTTTGCTGTCAAGGTAGTGTAGACACTGTCTGGAATGATGTGAAGCAACCATTGCTAGTCTGGACAAACCACAAGAACTTTGAGTGTCTTCGCACTGCCAAGTGCTCAACTCTGATAGGCCAGGTGGGCCCTGCTCTTTGCCCACTTCAAATTCACACTGTCCTATTGGCCTTGTTAAGAATGCCAAGCCAGATGTCCTATCCCACTGCTGGCCTTCCGGACCCTGTTCCAATCCTGCCAGCCTCCTGTCTGGCCACTGCAGTGGTCTAGGGTATTAAGGCTGAAGTTCGCAAAGATCGGGGGGGGGTCGGAGGTCCGACTGTATCTTCCGGATTCAGTTTGTGAGTCCTGGAGTGAGGTAATTCCACTAGGCTTAGCTGTCACCCAGGCGGCCATCGATCCCTGGATTTAATTTAAAGCCAGTTTTGGTGGCCCACCATGGGGGTGGATGTGCCAGCCTTTGTCTCCACCTGTGTCATGTGGTTTCACATATCCCTGGACTCCAAAGTTGTCCATTTCATTCCACTGCCCAAGCTACACACGGCCAAGGAGACAGCCCAACTCATGGTGCAGCATGTCATCCAGATACTCCTCACTGATATGGAGTGGACTCCTCACTGATATGGAGTGGACTCCTCAGTGATATGGAGTGGACTCCTCACTGATATGGTGTGGACTCCTCACTGATATGGAATGGACTCCTCACTGATATGGAGTGGACTCCTCACTGATATATATGTCAGACCAGGGTCCCCAGTTCGCATACCAATCCTGGAAGGCATCCTGTGCCCTTATCGGGTCATCGGCCACCCTCTCTTCTGCTTTTCACCCCCATTCCTTTAGCCAATCAGGACCTGAAGTAAGGCTAAGGGCGCCTGTAAGTAAGGCTTAAGGCTAAGGGCGCCTGTTTAACGAAATAAAACACAAGTATCAAAAGCGAAACACAAGTGACATTGTGGGCGGGTCCCGGGCGCTGTTGCTATTATGCCGGCGGAATAAATGACACCCGACGCAAATCTAAAATGGGTAGGTCTGAAGTAGCTACATTAGTCATAGGTGTGGTTTGAACATAACGTGCAGTAAACCAATCAGAGCATCATTTCACATTCCCTTTAAGAGCAGACAAGCTTGTTCCATGGCGGAATGTTATTATAAAAGCGGATTGCTATAGATTTGTTTTGCAAATAAAGAAATGTCACAAAGACCTACTTTCCGATGTTTTGGGCTCACTCTGACTGAATCACAAGGTTATGAATACATGGTGATATTTTTGCAATGTAGTCTAACATTCAACCGAGATTACTTTGCTTACCTCAATCTTCTGTCAAATAAGCTCTCCTCTCCCGTTTTGCCACTGGGGCATTTGGGTTGAGTGGCAAAGGCACATGCATTTCATCATGACGTCTTCTAAAGTCCTCTAATATTTCCTCATTTATGTCATCAACACATCCATGATTCATGGAAATGTTGTGTAAAACACAACAAGCTACAAAGAATGCTGCAACTTTTTGAGGACTGTAAAGTGCCTCATGTCCTATCCAAACACCTGAAGCAAATTTTCAGTGTGCCGAATGTTCGTTCAATTAGGCTACAGTGCGTGTTTGTGTGTGTTTTCGATTAAACAGCATTTCACGCACTGTTGCTGGCATCATAAATGGTGTCATCTGCCATGTCTTTAACGGATAGCCGTTGTCCCCTTCACAGCCACATAATCCAATTGGGGTTTCCCCTAAAAATGGCAGGAATGGCAGAGTTTGCCAGCATTAATGAGTTGTGGCTTGAGCCAGGGTAATTTGCAAAGACATGGGTGATTTTACTATTAGCATCGCTTGTATGTTGATTGAATGGGTTCCCTTGCAGTTGATGTGTGAAAAATTCAGACTGAATAATTTGGGTATATGTGTACACTAGATGTATGCCTTTTTGTTCACATCTATTTGGACACCACAATGATTTCCTTCATGTGGTAATATTTTTCCTTGTAATTATGTATGGATTGCAATAGATGAGTCTGTGTAGATGACAGGAGCAAAATGTATGTGCGTTGTGCACATGCTACATTATGCCCAAGCATGCCCCCATAAAATAGCATCTAAATAACATGCCACTGACTGTTAACTAGGTTTTTCCTGGTCTGTGGTGGAATTGATTCAGGAACTGCAAAATAGCAACAGGGAAAGTTTGTGCCAGAACATGCCTCTTATTTTCGCGGAACCACCCACGGGAGTGCAAGTTTATACCCTAATTTACCGACACGCATTTGTGGAGGGAAAAGTACCCCATGTGTCAGGTGCAAAATAGGAATGATACGCGTCAGTGTAAAAGGTCAATTGCGCCAGATGCAAGATAGGGCCCTAAGTCTTAAACAGGTCTACCCAATGAAGTGACGGTGAGTGTATTTCCTAATGCAGTCGAGATGTTTCATCCAGTCTTGAAACCAGTGTAGGGTAAAATGTAAAATGTTGTATAGTAGATCGGAAATATTTTTCCAGAATAAAATATCTATCATTCATTGCATGAATTGCATTCTATGGGATTCTTTTAGGCGATGTCAAAACTAAAAGATTGTGTTGTACAAGACAACACAAACTACAAGACAATGTCCTCATGACTGAATTTTTATTATCAGTGTTTTTTGGTATGATGCTTTATTGTGTGTTTACTGGCTATGACCCAAAATGTTGGTTTCTGGGACCTACCAGATGGAACCTATTAGTTTCTGTGAACAATCATAACTTATAACATGTTTTTGAGATCTGGAAGTCATATTGTCGTGGTGTAGTTTTAACTGGAACATGAAGATTAGGTTGCCAGGCAACTGAATTGAGGCATATTTTGGCATATTGTAATTTACTGAAGAAGGAAAAAAAATAAGAAAAAAAGCAACATCTTTTTCTTCTCAATTGAGAAATTTCAATGCCGTTTTTGCAATGTGGAAAATAATTCAGTCTTTCATAGCTTTATTTGCTCAGACGAGTGCCAACCATGTAGGGATGAATACTTTCACGTGCAATGAAATATTAACTAAATAATCCTATAATTGCTACATTTCCAGTCTGATAGTTGTTAACACCAAAAGAGCAAAACATGGCTATTGGATCTACAGTAGGTCCTCTAGTGGAAAAAAGGCACCAAAACCTTGTATCAAATAATGGAATCAAGAAAAATAACAGAATCATAATATCACCCATTTAATTTATGCTCACAACATTACATCTACATTCAACTCTAATGCAGGAAAATCTATTTTTTTTGCATAGATAATAAATTGATCAAACTGATCTGAGCCAGAATATGTTAGAGTGGAGCTGAGGTAGAGTGCAAGTACTGTGCATACATTGGCTAGAGCATGGAGCGTGATTTACATTTTTTGGAGTGCCGGCCATCTGTCCTGCTACAGTTAACTTATGATTCACTACTCAGTATTTGTTTTTGTTTTCCTTATCACCCTTCTTTAGGTATAGCCTATGAAGTCCTGCAGAAATGTTGAGAGCTTGCCAAATGGTATCACAAAAATAAACTGGTGATTGTTAAGTCATCTTTTTAAACAAAAGTGTTGAGCGAAATTTGGAAACATTTAGTGCTTTGCTTTGAAGCCACTTCAGGGAAAAAAAATGCCTTCCACAGATTATGCATCAGTTAAACACCTGCAGGTAGGCCATAATGTATTGTAGTACATCTGGATCCTCAGTCTATGCCCAATCTTTACATTCTCTACCCATTCACTTTGTTCTGTAACAGCTGGTCTCTTGGACTTCCCATGACTATGTGAAACGGCTGCTCAGTAAAATCAAAGCTCACCAATCAACCTTCACATGATGCTAGGACAGCAGAGAATCATTTATAAAAGGAGCATATTGAATTACTTGTATATGTAGTAAAATCCCCTATGACAATATGATGACTTGAGATCACTACACTTATCTTTTTTGGGCTATTGTGTGGGACATATGTCCTATTGGTCAGTGGTTCCCAAACCTCTCCTCGGGGACCCCCAGACAGGCCATGTTTTTGTTTTAACCCTGAAATGGCACACCTGATTCAATTAGTCAAAGGTGTATGTAATGTGTAGTTGACTAATTTAATCAGTTGTGTCATTTCAGGGTGAAAATAAAACCATGGCCTGTCTGGGGGTCCCCGAGGAGATGTTTGGGAACCAATGCTCTAGATTACCATAACTGTCACGTCGCCCCCTTCTGGTGAGTTGAGGTGGCACCTGTCATGTTTTTTATGTGAAGATAACAGTTTTCCCAGACATTTTATCACCTGTTCCTGCTTGTCCTAAAGATCACCTAAAATCAGCTACAGCTGCATTCCCCTAATCCATCCGTCTGTGTATTTAAGTCCCTGTCAGTTGTGTCATTAACTGTCCATCATTGTTGCATGTAGGTCTGTGATTAGTGTGTTGCTGCATAGCTTGCATTTGCCCATCAAGGCCGTTTTGTTTTATATGAGTATTTTTGGTCTGTCTTACACAAATAATATTACAATTACAGGCATGTAGAGATAAAGTAAACTGGGGTTTGATTCCCAGACCCTCTAATTTAGAGGCAAATGTTATTATCTGCAGTGCATGGGCCTTTTATTCTAGCATGCTTAACTCTACATTCCCTTTCTTTGGAACCATTCCTGAGTGTGTGTGTTTATGTGTGCGCATGTGTTCATGTGTGCATGTTTATTGCCTTGAAAGACTATTGCAGCTGACAGCAGATTAAATTGCCATGCTGTCACTGAGACATGTATTCAGCTGACACCCATTTCTCTTTTTAAAGGACCCCTTTCACACGCAGAAGTGGTCTCCTGGGCCCCTTGTAACATGAGTGTGACAGTGTGACAATCCACACTGGTCTCAACTCACTGCACGCCTCCGAATATATTGAAATGTATTGCTATGTGCAGAGGTTGGATACTGTATGTGTTGAGGATGTAGATGGTCTAGGTTAGGGCTTCTTGAATGGATGAATGCAAGTCAAATTCAGGCCATAAATGGATCCAAAAAAATATTCAAATGTAAAACAAACATCGTTTTGAAGTTTTAGTAGAATATAAGTTAGATGAAGAGAAATTAAGTATACTATTGCTATACTTCAGAAATCGGAACCACAGCGGCGTCAGATGGCTCAGTGATTAGCAAATCAGATTTGTAGTTGGAAGGTGGCGGTTTTTCATCGTGCCAAATGTTATTTTGTCCTTGAGCAAGGCACTTTACCTGTCATTGTATTCACTGTAGGTTGCTCTGGATAAGAGTGTCTGCTATGATTACACCTGTAAAACATTTGTTTTTTAAATGTAGAGGGGCTAAGTCGCTCCTTTGAGTGCCAACTACGCTATGGTAATCAGGAGATGGATGCTGGTTACGGATTTCACAACTTTGTTGGAAGCCCCTGCACTGGGCAGCACAAATGAGCACACAGTGTAACAAGAATCTCATGGCTCGGCAAGAAGTTCTGGTCAACATTATTGGCTCCCCTTAAGTATTTTGTCCATCATGTACAAGCGCTTCAGAAATAATTGGAAATGTTTCTCATTTGTATTATCAGAATATTTTCATAGGACGTCCAAAGTTTTTCAACAAAAAAAGAAGCCTTTTCAACTTGCATGTACGGTTGTTTTTTTTCCGAATGACATATTTCAGCACTTTCCAAAGACATTCAATCAGATTAAGATCAGGACTAATTGGTGGCCAGTTTAAAACAGTCACATTTTTCCTGTTCATCCATGTTTTCAGCTTTTGGATGTGGGCTTCAAATCGTTTTTCCTGCTGTAAGACCCATTATTTTACATTTACATTTTAGTAATTTAGCAGACGCTCTAATCCGCAGCAATTTAGTTGACTAAATGCATACGTTTAAGAGAAACTAGGTGTAAGGACCACATTTCAGTTTTAAGAGCATTTAATATCTGAAAAAGAAAATGGGCAAAACAGAAATGGAATGGATAGAAAGGCCATTCCAATTCAAATCAATGTAGCAGAATGGTCAGAGTGGCAGCCATTTTTATGTGTATCATTCCATTGCAAAGATGCGGCCTACTTTCACATTAAACCGATTTGTGTGTTGTCACCATGACAACTAACAACAATCGGCAATTTGTTGAATTACTACGCCAAGCAGTTCAATGGCCTTTCTATCCATTCTATTTCCATGGGGCAAAACCAGTGCTAGAAAAAGGATTCACATCTTGCTGTAAAACCCCTTGGTAATCTCGGATTTTGTGATTCCATCAATGTGTTCAATGACTCCAGTAAGTGACGCAGCAAAGCAGCCACACTACAGTACGGATCCTCCACCATATTTAAATGTAGGTAGAGTGTTTTATCCCTCAACTTCCATTTTGGCCCTTATAATCAAATCACTGGTCTGCATTGCAAAAAAGCGCTACTTTTATACTTTTCATGTCCAAAGGATTGTGGTTTCTCTAGGTATTTTTTGGCAGTTGTGCATTTTTATGTTTTTCTTCCAGCACCTCCCTGGCCTTCGCCTGTAAAGCCCTTCATGGTTAAGTGCAGCATATAGTACAGGTTGAATCAATCACTCCAGATTGCTCCAGGTCAACTTTAAGCTTTGTGGATGTTTGAAATGGTGTTTTCAGTTGGCACTGAAGGTTGAAGGTTTTCAAAGACTTCTCTGATTAAATATTCTTCTTGCCACCATGTCCTGGAATGTTCTTTACAGTTCCATGATCAGCAAACATAATTACATTGCAAACTTAAAACCGGAGAACCGGATTGCTTTTTTTTTTTAGGCATTCTTCTGTTTGGTGAAAATAGCATATCTGATGCTCTCAGACTGCTCTCTTGTCCTCACTGTTGTGATAAAGGAACATGGAAAGTGGCCGTTTTTTTGGCCTCTGGAAAGTGAAGTGTCTTATGGCTTTGGACTCAGCAGACCCATGGCTATAACATGGATGAATGAAATCCAGCATCCTTAGATCTTGAATATTATGTTTTATTAAATATTTATCCCAAAAAATGATTGTATATTTTGTTGTTTTTTATGTGTAAAAGCATGTAAACCATAATTAATAAGGCTTTTCAATGTGTATTGTTAAGCTCCCAGGGCTCCTGGACCAGTGTGAAATGTTTGAGGGCCGTACAAACAAGTCAACATCAAAATGCTGCGTCCATTTCTTACTATATTTCTATACATTTTTCACTTCCAAAAAGTGCTGGTGTTGTGGAGGATGATGTCCTACATCCTTGCAGAGTTGTTATTTTGTCATTTTCACTTCCTAATTCCTGTCCGTATTGTGTTTAGTAAAAAAAGGTGACCGTCTAAAAAACATGACCGAATTTGAGGTGCCATAGCTCCGGCTGTGTTTAACCCACAGGGATGAGCCACCATTCATTCTGTTTGTCTGATCTTCCTCTTTCCAAGGGAAAGCTTTAGTTGCTATCAATTCAGGTTCGGGAGATAACCTCTGAAGGGTTAATTCAAGTCATGTGAGCATTGAAAATTGATCACAGGTGAGTCTAATTCCACAGCAATGACAATATAGTTCTTTTCAAACTGATTTTACTTCCTCAGTAGGGTGCCAATAATTGTGTCATGGGAATGTTTCCATTTTTATGCTTGTTTCTCGAATGTCTTTTTATTGTTTCATTCTGTGCTGTTCCGTATCTGTATCTGTGTTTATAGACTGTAGTCGTTTCAATACAAACTTTTTTTATCTGGAGATATTGTATATGATGTACCGGTACTTAATATTCAGGGGTGCCAATCATCAGCTGTATGTCATTGCTTACACCTGGTAATCACAACCAAGTCTGAGAATGAATGAACAAATGTTAAAAAGGTTGCAGCAGTTATGAAGTTTGCAAGAAGTAAGAATGTGGAACTTTACATGTGGAAGACGATGCTAAACGTCTGGTCATGTTGATGCATCGCAGACTTCAAGCAGTCATTGCAGGCAAAGTATAAGAAACCAATTATGAACAATTACAACTTCATTCTACATTAACTATACAATGAATTAAAACTGACAGTGTGCACTTCAACCTCATTTCATTGCATCCATTTAAGTACAGGACCAAATTTTAACCCAACAAAAATCCCTGTCCAATGAATTATGGCACTCACTGTATGTCATAAATCTAAAAACATTTAATTGTGATTATTTCTTTGAGAATCTTTACTACAGTATGTTTTGTTGAATGTATTTATGTCACAGCCTTAAAAAGCTTGTTTTACTATAATTTCCCCAAAACTGTTTTGTAAATACATACACACCTAAAAAAAATGCAATATAATTTTTATTATGTTACTGTACTATAGCGGAAATTCAAACTTAAGGGCATAGTTCAGGGTTGCTATGGGATTTACCCTGTGTGCACCCATATGATTACAGTATATAGTATAATCCCTATTTTGTATATGATAGATATTGGCCCTAATTTATGAAACGTGCGTACGACCTAAAACAGGCGTACGACGGGCGTACGGCGATTCTTACGCAAAGCAAGGGATTTATCAATTTCAACGTGATCGTAGGCTGCAATAAAATCTCACGTCTGGTCTGACTTCGTGTACGCAAATTCTATAGTGTGACTAGCCGTGTTCATGGTAACCACCTTGTTCAGTGAATTGTTGAACCAGCGATCATTGATGAATGTGTCTGCATAGCAACTACCCCATATTGCAAATTACATTTCAGAATTACAAATTAATTATATACAGCGCATTGCTCATTAAGTGATTTATTTTTTCCCTTTCACTTCGGGGTGGCCTAGAACATGAGGGCAGAAATTAGGCAAACAACAAATTGAATCAAGTAATATATATATATATATATATATATATATATAT
>JACXGM010005168.1:5981-23331 GCA_016801145.1 Umbra pygmaea
TCTCTCTCTCTCTCTCTCTCTCTCTCTCTCTCTCTCTCTCTCTCTCTCTCTCTCTCTCTCTCCATCCTCACTCCCCTCTCTCCTGTGTGCAGTTCCAATCACCCTCTATGACAAGTAATTAGCTACGAAAAATGCCTCACAACTTTTCCCACTGCACGAACACACCTACTGAAACTTAGCACACACACACACAGCCTCATGTGACAGATCCCAGTGAGAGTAAAACCATAAACTGCAGTAATTTCACGCTGGGCGCTAGTTTGAAATGATTTAAATGCACACCTGAGAGGTAGAAGCAGAGAGAAAAGCGTGTTAATGGTGATGTTATTCATCTCAACGCTGTTTGGGTTCCGGACTGATTGAAGGCCTGTGGGGTGGATGGAATGGAATACAGGTTTCTCTGTTGCCTACACCCAAATGTCAGACCACCGTCCCATCCTGAAACATTGGAATTGTACTCCAAATCCATGACTCTCATACTGGATGTGTGAACATCTTTCACACCCCTCACATGTCTTTTCTCAGGTGTGAGGAGGTGTTAATCAGTTAGTCAAAAATAAAGATGTACCTTATGGTTGATTCAGCGATGTGACATAGATGCAAGTAAACAAGGTCAGTATTCCCAGCACCTAACAGCATTTATTCACAATGCAGCCTGTCTCTTCTCGTTCGGTCCCGTGGATACCAGTGTAACAATGTGAGCCTGTGCTCATGGACCGATGCAATGTGTCACAGTATGTTATGCTGCTTGTTTTGGCGGTGCAATTTTTACTTTTAGCGAATACATAAATGGAGAGTCGGTTGATCTGGAGTGAATTCCTCTTGTTTTTACCTAAAATAAAATCGGAAGGTGACCTATGGGTTCAGATTCTGTAAATGTTTTGTATGTTCATACGTCACACGCTGTATCTTTAACACCGCCGCTCGGAATTTGACTGAATATTAGTGATTAATGCATCATGTCAGTGGGATATGGAAATAGAAAAACGCCACAGATTGTCTTAAGACTAGAGCCATAGTAATCAACTTAAATGTGTTAATGTTGCAATTTTCTATATTTGGCACAAGGGGGTCCTTCCCATATTCACTGGGGATGATGTGTTACCGTTGACTTATTTCTGTTAGATTAAGACTGCTGTAAGTGACAGTGAGAAGAAAATGAAGTGAAATACATTGTGTTATCAGGCTTAGTGAGTCAGGAGAAAGTTAGGATGATGGACTATTAGAAAGAAAAGGAAAGCATAAAGGAAAGTGCTAGAAGGATTGAAAAAGGCATATTGATTGAGTACCAGAATATAAGTGCAGAGGATCTGTTGTAAGAGAGGTGATGGTAGTCATCGTATGAGCACTACTGAGTATTTCTCTCTTTCTCTCTCTCTCTCTCTGGAATGGCAGTGAGGCGTTGGTCAGAGGATGATTTCTTAGCCTCCGGTAGTCGTGTTTTATTTAAGGTCTGGCCTGTTGTTGCACTCTGCAACTTGTGGTTGAAAGCATGGCCTGGAGTTTATTCTGACCAGGACTGTGCCCCTTTTAAAGAGTAGCCGCATTGCCAAAAATCCTGACCAATATAAAAAATAAGAAATGTTCTCGGCAGGCTTGACATGTCTCCTAAATCTCCAGGGACTTTGCCTTATTGTAGCTCAAAATGTTTTTTCTTATCATAAACAAGGGTTTTAGTGCAGTGTCAAGTTGGTGTAGTGTTAATTTATAATTTCTCCCAGATCAGAACAAGGCAGAAGACAGCCCATTTGATCAGTGAATGGCATTTGAAAATGAAGCCTTCTTTAATCTTTGGCTAATGAAAACATTTCTCTCGGCGTAAAAAGATTGTTATGAGGATGTAATGACGATTTTCTATGAAAGCGCTATTGTCATTTGTTAATGGTAATGACTTATTATACAAACAAAGCATCAGCCAAGGGCAATAAAAAAACAACAGAGCAGAATTGGTTTAGGAAGGTGTGTGGGGGGGGTGTTAAAATAAAACATATACAACTATAGTCTGTTTGCATCCAGATCAGTAGATGACGGACTGTCTCAAATATCACATTTCTATTATAAAAGTTGGCGGGAATAGCAAAATGTCTGTGTTCAACTACAAATCCAGGTCAATATAATCTAAAACCACAAAGTGAATGTTCACAAAGTACATTTGTGACCCACCACCTATCGTATATACAGGCTTAGTGTCACCAAAGTAATTGTTATCACTCAGAAAACAGCACTTGAGTGTGGTTACATGAGCTGGAGTGTGCGAGTGTGTAAACGGGCTTCTAGTGTTCAGAACGGGGTGCAGGTCAGATCTGTCTGTGTAACAGTAGGACCTCCTCGGGGTAGACGTTATTTTTCAGTCATACTATGACAGTTATGATACTCCTGAACTGTCTTGAACTCCTAGGTCGTAGCAGCAGCGCTAGCCCACAGTGTTGTTAGCTGAGATCAGCAAGGATCTTTCTTGCAGCATCCTACACAGTGAAGTAAAAGTCCTGGAGCCACAAAGCACTTGGATTGTGGATGCAGCAGGCAGTGGTGCAGTGCAAGGGAATGTTCTAGATGATGCACGTGTAGGTGGCGAGGATCCTGGGGGACCTCTGGTATCTGAGCTGTGGTTGGATCGTTCCAGGTCATCGTGGTGTGAATTTATCAGTGAGTCGAGGGAGCGCTCTCTGTTCTAGCTCCTACAGACCACCATCAGTAGAGGTGAAAGAGGTCGAGAGAGTCTGGATTATGTCCTACACAGTGTATGACAGAGAAAGAGGGATGAGACCAAGATGAGGAGAAGGGAGAGAGCGAGAGAAAGAGCTGGGGGATCCCAGGGGCCAACTGCTCTGTAGGGGCCTCCCTGCCTCAGAACTCCATCTTTCACAGACACGTTCCCTTACTGGGAGACAGAGAGACAGATGGAAGGAATAAAGGAAGGGTTTGGGGAATGAAGGTGGGATGCAGGAGAAGGTAGGAAGGAAGCATCTCATTAGTGAGGAAGCAGACAGGTGGTCTAGCAGGAAGTTCGGCACAGAGTTTAAATACAGTTTGCTTTGCTAATAAGCAGCAGTCTCTCAGAGCTCCCTCAATGCTCTATACACAAGACACACACACACCTTCCTTTGTGCTCCCAACACTGCCAAACACACATACCGCTACACACTGCTGAACACACACACCGCTACACACTGCCTCACACACAGGCACACACAAAGACTAGGAAATTCATTATTTGTGCCCTTTATTGGCCTGTGCTGCAGAGTGTGTTTGTGTGTGTGTCTCCAGACACAATGTTGTCTCAGACTGACAGGTGAGGATGTGTGATGTGAACCTTCAGCCCCTAATAACATATACCTTCCATTCTGCTCTGTACAAAATGCTCAGTCAGACATCCTCATGTGGGCATGAGCTGTTTTAACAGTAGAAAACAACAGCGCTTTGCTGAATGCACCTTGCCATGACTGGTTCTGCCGATCAGGGAGCTGCGTTCAAGATACATTCAGAGTAGAATGTTATCCTGGTCTATTGTATGAGCCCGGGTTTAAAGTTACTTTTTTGTGTGGTGGAGAAGATGTTGCCTATCAATCATCTAGCCATTTATTGTGTTTTACAGACAGCTGAAAACACTTGAGACGATGTAAAGATACCAGTTAACCTAAGAGACAATTTAGAAACTTGACCGTCATCACTGACACTGTCCTTCTTCCAGAGACTACCGGTATTAGAAACTAGTACATGACTGAACTCCGCTGAAGAGTTTGTTTACACTCTTACACACACGCAAGCACACACACACACGCACGCATGAGAACACACACAGAGGAGAGGTTATGTGGATGTGTGACAGGTGGCTGGGCACCAAGGCCCTGGGCTTCACGGGAATCAGAGGAGATCTGACGAGAGAGGGAACAGTGGCAGAGAATAGGATTAAGGGAGCGAGTAAAAAACTCTCATCATTTTTGAAACTGTGACAAAAACACCATCCAGCCCTTATCCAAACATTTGTAGTAAGATAATCCAAATACAACAAGCGTGACTCTGATGCTATCGTCAACATCCCTGCTTTTCCATTGCAACAAAGCCCTCCAGACCTAAGCAATCACACACAGATCCTCAGAACCCATCAAAAGGAACCTATAAAACATATTTAATCCCGTTTGTGACTGGCTCTGTCTCTACCAGTTTACCCATGGGCACAGGTCTAGGGTCAGATTGCCTGGCTATCGCACCCTTAATCATTGGAGAGACAAAGCACTCTGTGATCGATACAAAGCACGTAGAGAGTCAATACCAGATCAGCTCTCCTGAGGGGACAATGTCATTTCTATTTCAGGGTGGAAAATGGTTTTCCAGGATTAAAATCTATACTGTACATTTCTGTTAACATGCAGTGGGATTCATTTCATGAAATTATAAATTAGATATTTATAGCTGAGTAAAATAGATTTCAAAAAGGTTGGTGATGCATCCTTCCCCTTGGGCTATAGTGACATACTGTACAGTAATCAATATCAAATGTGATAGATTATGTTGAATTTTTCTAGATTACCAGATTGTATCTCATTCTTTGAGGTCCATGATTTGGTTAGAGAGGAACAATTGGCTTCAATGTCCACCGAGACTGGATCGCACATCCCATAAAAATGTCCTGAGAGGACAACGATGGGTTTACCCAGACATGGTTCTTCCTGGTGAGGGTTGACTTTGGAGTTGTGACTGCTTGTGGAAGCATCGGATTGTGTTGAGTTAGCTAGGGTTGTTTTACATATTCCTTTTTAATTAAATTTAGTGTGATGCCAGAAGTGGGGGAGGGGGAATCCATTCAGAGGGTGAATACCCTGTCTACCTGGGAGGCCTCTCTAATGCACCATGCAGCTTTGTTACTGGCCAGTCAGTGTCACTAAAAATAGATTCCCTGCCTAGAAGGCCTGTGCCGGTCTGAGATGTTTCTGTCTTATTTGATCCTCAGAGTCTGTGCTCTCTCTTCCTCCTCTGTTTTGTTTTCTCAGGGTGTGAAAGAAGCTTCCTGGCCCCTGCAGTTTAGGGTAGAGGCACCGTGTTTTATTTACTGTTTAACATCTTTTAATTGACTTTAGAAAGACAAGGCGAGAGGAAGGAAAACGCAAGTGTCAGTGACACGGAAAATAACTTTGTGATGCTACAGGCAACCAGTTCTTAGGAGCTAAAATTCCTATTCAGTTGTGTCATTTTTATTTAAATTTGAGAATCTACATAAATAAATTAGATTCTCAAATGAAGTTGTTGACTAAATCACTGTGTTATATCTATGAATATTTCCTAGGTATATACCGTACTGCTTTTGTTTGATTTATTTTTCTGAAAAAGTGCAAATTATTGACTTTGTGGAGTAGACTCTGACATTATGGCTCTAGAATATCAGTTTGTGGCATCAGACATTAATGACGACACAGGCTCAGTGTGTTTGCATGTTAGGAAACAAAAATCCTGCTTACCACGCTGAACGGTGATTGGTCAAAAGTCAGTTCAGCATTGTGACATCATGCAGCCAACATTGTAGTCCCATCCAAACATATAAACATTCCAGGCACTTTTTAAAAGCTCTTGCTTGATCTTGCCATAATCATAGTTTTCACACTTAGATATTAGTAAATATTAGTTCTATCATATAGTTTGGAAATCTAGGAAACTCTTATTTTTGACTGCACTGGGCATTTAAGACTTTTTTGCCATGCTCCTTCTGACCTGTCACTCTTTTTTATTCACGCTTTTTCTTCCCCTCTTCTCTTGCTGTCACATCAATCTAACAGTATGGTTGGTTGTGTGAACTAGGTGCTGCTTGGTGTTAAGAAATACACCAGGACAAGGCCCTGGATCCTGGATCCGTTGCTATGGGTGCTGACTCTGAAAACATCCAGAAGTTCACTTAAGTTTAACTAGTTCACTTCAGCGTTGTCACCTTGACAGAGACCAAAGCAGACCTGTAATTGTTACCATCTGTGGACTAAACGCTCTCCATCCCTCCATTTCTGTCTCTCTTTCTTACCTTGTCTTTCTCTCCTCCCATACTCTCTGTGTTCCTGTCTCTCCTATCATCATGTTAATTATCCCTCATTGAGAACGTCACATGTAGGTGGAATCAGGCTTGCTGCCATTGAAGAGAGGTGTCCATCTCACCATAATTGATACCTATGAATGTGTGTCTGTGTGTCATACTGTAGTTGACTGGATACAGTAACCAAAATATTACCTTTTCACATTTTCCTATTGTTATATATAGGGCTGGGCGATATGGCTAAAAAATGATATCACGATATAAAATAGATATTTTTTCGATACAATATGCCTGACGATATATTTAAATATATATAGGACCTGCTGTGACTTGATTAAATCAAGTCTGCTGTATAAACAAATATAAACAATACATACAAAAATTATTGATTTACCTTGTTATATTTCTGTTTAGAAGTTTCAGGTAAAACTGAACTACAAGCAATATGAAATACTCCTAATTTGTTGGATGTTTTGATAGACGTTTCAGAACAAAACCAGCTGTTATCGCAATATGTCGATATGGGATATTCTTCTCGATATTATTTTTTTAAAAACTCGATAACGATAAGTATTGAATTATCGCCTAGCCCTAGTTATATATAATATATACACTGAACAAAAATATAAATGTGACACTTTTGTTTTTGCCCCCATTTATCATGAGCTGAACTCAAAGATCTAAGACTTCTATGTACACAAAAGGCTTATTTCTCTCAAATATTGTTCACAAATCTGTCTAAATCTGTGTTAGTGAGCACTTCTCTTTTGCCGCGATAATCCATCCACCTCACAGGTGTGGCATATCAAGATGCTGATTAGACAGCATGATTATTGCACAGGTGTGCCTTAGGCTGGCCACAATAAAAGGCCACTCTAAAATGTGCAGTTTCATCATACAGCACAATGCAACTGATGTCACAAGTTTTGAGTGAGCGAAACTGACAACTGCCATGCAGTGATTTAAAGTCACAACAGGTGTATTCAGAACCACAGCCAGCTCCGCAGCCTAAGGAATCACAAACAATTCAGTAGGCTGAAAATTTTGCTCCCGCAAAACTAGTGATATTTAAAAAAAGTCTTAGATCTTTGAGGTCAGCTCATGTTAAATGGGGGCAAAAACAAAAAAAAGTGCTGCGTTTATATTTTTGTTCAGTGTATATATACACCTTGCTAGTACCGGGTTGGACCCCTTTTTTCCTTCAGAACTGTCATCATTCATTGTGGGATAGATTCAACAAGGTGCTGGAAACATTCCTCAGAGATTTTCGTCCATTTTGACATTATAGCATTACGCAGTTGCTGCAGATTTTTTCAGCTGTACATCCACGATGCAAATCTCCCGTTCCACCACATCCAAAAAGTGCTTGATTGGATTGAAATCTGGTGACTTTGGAGATTATTTGAGATTTGTGACATGGCACATTATCCTGAATGTAGCCCTTAGAATATGGGTACACTGTGCTGTGGTCATAAAGCGATAGACCTAACACATCAACTTTGAGGACAAAATGAAGAAGAATGAATGGGTAAGAGCATCTCCAAAAATGCAGTTCTTGTGGGGTGTTCCTGGTCTACAGTGGTCAGTACCTATCAAAAGATCTGCAGTCCAAGGAAGGAAAAGCAGTGAAGGCTGGGCTGTGTGGTCTGATTCAACAGATGAGCTACTTTAGCTAAAATTGCTGAAAAAGTGAATATATATATATATTTATATATATATATATTTCTTTGACGTGTCTGACCTACTCACCATTAATCTAACTCATAAAACTCCTTTTACCATTGGGTAATTGTAGTGGTTGCTAAGCAGTGTTTGTCCTATAATTGGTATTATTGACAGTCGGCTCCACAGTGAATGGTAACCGAGCCAAAGAGAATGTTCCAGAGAATGGTAGTTAGTCAAGTGAAAGGAGGGCTGGCTGATCAATGAGCAGGGACAGGTAGAGTGGTGTAATGATGGAATGAAAGGTAAAGAAGTATACTTGGGCTAACACTCCAAAGCTCTCCCTTTGTACCAACCGATCCTACAGTCACTCAATGTTCCACAGAAATGATAAGAAAGCATGTTCTGTTATTTCTGCCTAAGTAGTGAAGATTTAGTGTGTGAGTCTACATTGCGTGTGTGTGCGTGTGTGTGTGTGTGTGGGCCTGTGTACACCTGGAGGCCACATGTAGACCGCCGTATACATCCCTAAAGGCATTGCGGGTGAAAAGGTCTGCAGTCATCTTAAACTGAAGGGTGGGAGGCTCATTAGGCTGTTATATATGAGAGCTTTATTACTTTACCCCCTCCAGATACATATAGCACAATCAGCCCAGTGCTTCACACACACACACACACACACACACACACACACACACACACACACACGCACGCACGCACGCACGCACACATATACACACACACATACACAGTCGAATTTACCGCCAATTTCCCTCCTTAAAACGGTAACTGTTTGTCTGATAAACTAGAGTACAAATGAGGAGAAAATAGACTTTTAAACCAATCGCTCTCACCCAATTTGATGCTTTTTTGTCTGGCTGTTTTTATTTTATTTGATCTGTTTTCACTGTCAGATTTGCTTTGCTTCACTGTCAATTTACGTCAATCATTATCTTGACATTAACAAGGTCCCTAGTTGGCACAACTTAACCTCTTGACCTCATGGCGTTCTGGTATACTAACAAATAATCTTCATGGATTTGGTTCATAGATTTATGAATGGAAATACAACAGATATTCTGACATTTATGACCTTTCCTCAAATGGACAAACGGCCCATTCTGTCATGCCAGAACAGAAGGAATAAGGGAAGAAGTAGTGTGTGGAATGTGTCCCTGTGGTTGGTGTAGAACTGGGAGCCTTTGTGTTTACGCAGGCTTAATGTGAGGAAAGGAAAGACAGCTTTGGTTGTTGGAGCTGTACCATCATACTAGTCCAAATAATCACCATTTCACCTGGCGTTTCCCTTTACCAAGTGAATCTTGCTTGTCCAACTGCACCTGCCTGTCTCCCCCTTTGGGTTGCCTCACCCCAAGTCTGGTTCACACACACACCCGTGCCCCTGTCGGCACACACACAAGCTGAAGGTAATGGCATGATGTTTATAATGTTTGGAGATACCCTGTACTCTTTATTGCAAGGCCAATGCTTTCCCCAATTCTCTCAAACACAACCTTCGAATGCTTTCCTGTATTTCTCATCGCTACTCTAGTTTCCAACTGATTCTACTCCTCAAACTTTGCTTGCAGTGTACCCCTACCCTATTGTCTCCAAACTATTTTCTCTTTTTGGCAAGGCAATGGCCTCCAAAACGCTGTCCTCTAAGTCAAACTCTACTTCTTTGCCTTCTCTCCTCCTCGCTGTGCAGGGAACAATGGAGCCCTGGAGAGCTTTAAGAGGCACGGCTGCCTCACAGGCTGAGGTTTAAGTAACTTCATCCAGGTTTTCGCAACTTCAGCCGATTCTTCTGCATCAGGCAAATTCAAATATCAAACATTCAAAGAGCCTCCAGAATGAAGAGATCTAACCCCTAAACCTAATCTCTAACCCAAACCCTGATATTGGCAGTGAATTCGCAATTAGCTATGCAGATTGTTTGATTGAACAATTACAATTTTACATTTCACTCATTTAGCACAAACCTTTATCCAAAGTTAATTTACAGCTTTTTTACCATGCCAGCAAAGGCTTCAATCTACCAACCTTTTGGTTACTAGTCAGATGCAATAACCAGAAGGCAAACTGCTGCCTACCTGCTTTCTCTAATAACTAACCAATAAAAAAGATAATTTAACTTTCTTTGGCTGATGCAGAAAACCGGGCAGAGTTGCTTAAACCTGGATGGAGTTACTACAATGCCAACTAGTCACACTCCAGGGCACCCTTGTCATTCCTAACTCTTTTCTACTCTCTACTCCACCTCTCCTCTTCCTCTCCTCTGTTTTCTCCGCTGTCCTGTTGTTCCCTACCAACTCACCTCTCTGCCCTACTCCTTTCATGTTGTCTTCATTCTGTCGTCTCCTTTAATCTTTCTTTACATTCCTCTGCTCCCTGAGGCAGTTTTCTCCCTCTCTCCCCCTCTATCTCCCTCACTCTCCCCAGCTGTTTCTTTCTTTCCTTCTTTCTCTCTCCATTTCTTTGCCTTGTCTTCTTCTGTCTATCGCCACTGCATTGAGGAGCGAGAGAAAGAGAGCCAGTGAGCGTCTGCAAGTCATTACTCAGGCTAATGTGCTGCACACTCACTCAGATGCCAGACAGCCGTCCACAAATACACAACTTCATAATGAATCAGGTTTCACTATGTTAATCCTACAGCAGACATAGAGGACAGGTAATAATTCACTCACAGAGACACTTGTAAATCTGTGAAACATCTTCGTTCCTTCGTGTGGTCATCTGATATTGCTCTTCTTTAGACACCATAGTAGGATGGCGAAATGTCCCATTTTTAGCACTGAGGGGGAACAGATGAGGGAGAATACAGATTTAGACTAAAAATAAACCTATACTGTGTAACCGCTCCCGCAGTAACAAAACATACATAGTGTGGTTAAGTTGAGACCAAAAGAAACACTGTCTCTTGACAGACATCTGCTCCTACCCTGAAATCACACACAGTGTAGGTGAACACACACACACACACACACACACACACAGACACCCTCACACAGACACACACAGACACACTCACACACAGACCTGCGGGCCCCTGAACTAGCGCGGCAGGCCAGTGTTATCCCAGGTGGTCTTTATTGCCGAACCACACACTCCCCCCCACACACACTCCCCCCCAGCCCTGCTCGAGCCCTAGCCTCAGCTTTATGCGCACGCCCCCACCACTCCATCACTCCAGACCCACATCTATATTAGATGTTTGTCCAGGTGGGACCTGTCTATATATAATGTGAAAACCCACCACTAGCGGCAATGGGGAATGCAAAAATGTTGACAAACGTCACCCACTGAGACAATTAGCGAAACACAGAGGCAGGGTACGAATACACGAAATGAAGACCTTGTTTGAAGTGAATTAATAAAGCTTCCATGGCAGAAATGAATTATGACAACCAAAAAAAACAATATCACGTTTCACAACTAGGGTTTATGGGGATTAAGAAGTGTCTACTATTTGTCCCAATAGGGAGCACTAGTACATTTATAAATTGGTTTGGGACTCAAATGGTGATTGACATTTGATGACAGTTTGACATGGTGATGACAGTTCAGCCAATTTTGTTAATATTGGCTCACCAAATGTGTATGTATTTGTCATTCAAACAATGAAAACAATTATCTGTAACATTCCTAAAGTAATCTTTCAGTAGTTGGTCAGGAATTTAATTATATGTACATTTTTTTAAATGTTCAATTACAGTAAATGAATGCAAAGCATTGTCAATGCCACTGCTTTTTCTGCATAAAAATTTAATGATAAGGACATCACGTGATGACATACTGATCTAACTAACTTGTAATGTTAGAGAGCGTTGTTATATGATCACGGTGGGCAGTAACAGAAGAAACTATAGTCAAGTTTACATTTAGATTTCAATTAATAATTTGTGTTTAACTTGCAGGGACAACACAAGGAACAACACAGCATTACCTTTAATACCTTTAATCCTTTATGTCGTTATAAATCAGACAATTATAGGTGCAAATCAATACACTACATGACTTGGATTTCTCTGACTTTCCCAATATGACATATATTCCTAAATCAAAGATGTAGTTCAGGTCTTTGTGACACATGTTTCACTGAGCCATCGTAGGGAAATTATTAGGTAAATAAGCAGAAAGCCAACTTCTGCCTAGAAGCATTTTACTACACAGACTCCTATACAACCAGATTTTAAAAAGTTACTGTTTTGGGGAGAGTATCAAATATCAATTTGACCAGGTGCTTTTGGGGAACAATTTTATACTATCAAAGGTTACCAGCAGAGGCTAGTGACTAATCAGAGAATGACAAACACTTGGAATTGTTGTAATTTATGGTATTATTTATAGATATTTCTGTCAATTGAACAGACCAGAATGTGAGACAGGCAGAGAGAAATGGATAGAGAGAAGAAGAGAGAGGTGAAGAAGAGTGTTGAGAGGTGTGTTATGGTTCCACTAACATAAATATGCATGGCTCAGAAGTTTTTCAACGTTCACCTGCCTGGCAATATGGGGCAGGACAAGCTAAAGATAGATGTTGAATGAATGCATTGGATTTAGAGTGATGGCATGTTCCTTAGAAGTGAAGCATTACATCAAAGGCATGGTTGATTAAGTCAGTTGGGCCGGACTGGAATGCAAATTTAGCAGTGAGATGAAATTAGGCCTGTCGAAATGTACACATATGCCATAACAACAGACACAGAAAGATGCCATAACAACACACCAACACACCCAAGGCTGCACAATTCGTGCATCATTTTTACAAAATATTTTGTATATTTGTACGATATTCCATGGTTAAAAATACAGTTACTAAGAAGATAAGTGGCAAGCAGAATCCGGTTACCGTTGGTTGACTAAGAGTGAGGAGGATCTGAGCTGCTCTCTTTACAGACCAAGGCCTGACGTCATTTAAACAGCACTTCTCTCTCAGCTGTTAGACCACTGCCTGTGTAACGGCTCTTCCGTCAGGTCACAGTCAACCAGCAGTTGCAACCTACAACATGGGAAAAAGCTGACCTGAATTTAAAAATGGTGTGCTATTGGGCCTTTTTATTATTGGGAGTTGCATGAACTAAGACATGCATTGTGTTGACTCAACCAATCAGCTAGTCATTATCATTTGATTAGCTTAAGCTGGTGCTGAATAAAATGGGTAATGCTGGGCTAGAACACAATTAAAAAATGAAAACACTGGTCTGTCAGACTGGGCAAAAGTAGTCTTCAGCAGTTATTGTTGATTTGTGAGCTGTTGACAATTCCCTCTAGTGTAATTACACTGCCATACACTGAGATGCTCACACAACTGGCACACCCTTGGATTACAATCAGAATACTGGCACACACAAACACACCATCACACAAACACACACTTCATGGCTTTGTTGTGAGGCAGGAATGTAAAACACAGTGTACCTGCTTTGTGTAGCAGTGTATAACAGCTGTGCTACATGCTTTGTTATAATGTTGGGGTTCGTCTGGCCCAGACAGACAGACAGACAGACAAACCTTGTCATCAGTTTAGTAGATATACAGGGATAGTCGGGGATATACAGGGATCGTGATCTAGCGTCTCTCACATGCAGACAGGTTATTATACATTGACTCATTAACTGAATGTCTTTCCACTTTATCTTTTCTCTCCGTCTCTGTGTCTTTTGTGCTTTCACATCGGTGGTGTCGCTTTTATTACCTCGTTCTGTATCAGTTGTGTGTATCTGTCTTTGGATCTTTCTCTTTGTCTCTCATCCCAGTTGAGTTAACTGTCTGGGTCTTTGTTGGAATCCATCACTGACAACTTATCAAATGTACTTTTGTAATTCGTTCAACACTCATTTAGTTCAATTAGGAGAACCTTGTTTCATGTTGCCTGGGTTTTTGGGGAAGCGCTTTTGTACCCCGAAGACCTACAAATAGCTGTCTGCTATTTAAATGCAATGAGTTATACACAACGTTTATTTACATCGTTATAAGGGATTAATTAATTATATGTTTTTTTGTAGTATAAGTCTGTGATCATGCAACATTGATTTATGTGCAATGGCTCAATTTGGGGGAGTTTCTATATGTGCCAGTAATCGGATTGTAAAATCAGAATACTCAGAGCTTGTCAGCATCCCAGGACCGAGGAACCACCAGGGCACTAGATTATTGGCAACAGGTCCCTCGTTACACTACTCTATCAGTACAACAACCACTTGCCTCCTGATTTCAACTGACTGCAACCAAAATATTTCAATATCTATCATGTCCACTCTGGTGGGTATTATTGTCTGAACATCGTCTGACTCATGATGTTTTATCTATTTAACAGTCATTCCTTCCTAATGAATGAATAATTTACATGTCTCATTTTATCATGTTAAATCTAGGCTTTAATGTCAATGAGCCATACCTGACACATTATACTGTACATTGAATAAATCTTGATGTTTGACAAAACTTTCATTTCCAGTTCATGTAATGCATTGCTGAGTTTACTTGAATTTGTAATATGGTAATTCATTAAAAGTTTAACCCTTTTAACTGAAAAATTATGAGAATCTGTATCTGACAATTACAAATGTTTCTCAATTTGCTTTACTAATTGTCTGCAATTAAAAATAAAAATGATCTAAATAATTGTACATTTTCAAGTTCTATACTTTTAGGTCACTTTTGAGTATAATTAATCTCTTGTATTTATTATTTGTAATTCTTTGTTGCAAGCTAAGATATATTTTTAATGTAGCTAGAGCTAGGGCTGCTCGATTATGGAAAAAATCATAATCACGATTAGTTTAGTCAATATTGAAATCACGATTATTTATATCAATTACTCATTGATTTTGGAAATTTGCATGTTGATTTTGAAAAATAGTGAAAATATTCTGACGTCAGGAGCGGGTGCATTTTTTTTACTTTGATGAGGGTGACCAGCACACATATTTCGTTTAAATGTTTGGATTTGATTAGACAGCAATGTCTTTCAATTATATTTGCAAATAAGTTATTTATATTTATTATATTAAATAACTTAACACTTCTAAACGTATCTTATTTTCTATTTTGCCTGCAGGTTTTACATGTGCGCACGATCACTCTGCTTAACAAGTCTGCTGTAGAATCGCAAACAGCAGTTCAAACAAACTACAGAATAGAAGTAACACGAAGCCTGGCTCTTCAGTCAGTAGAATAATTGTTTAAAGGTACTACATGTCTCTACACTACACCTGTGCTAATGAAACCAAGAATGAGAACGTGATTAACTGCTGAATTTCGTTGCTTTAGTACTGGTATGCGCAATCTAATACTAAAGAAAAATATTTCAGTAAAGGAAACAACGTTGCAAGGACACAAATAAAATATCCCAAACAAGACTCAAATAGACAAAGCTGATAAGCTAACTAACAAACAAAGTACCTGCGTTGCTGTGAGGTAAACTCATGGAGCTGCTGCAATCACCTGAAATATATAAAATAATGTAGCCCATAGATCAATACTCTGCCTTTGTCGCCACTTCTGCACAGCATTTCTCATATAAAGCACGCAGAGCAACTCTGGTAATAGGGTGGCGAGATGGCAAATTATAACGCTTGTCCAAAGTATGCAACAACGTTCTAAAGCGGTCGTTCTCAACTGTGCTAATTGGGCACACATCTTTGGCTATAAGTATGCAACGGCATTTGTTATTTTTTGTGTACCTGCGCGCACGATAGATATGAAGTTACACTGTAAAATGCTTCTTTAATAGACAACTGAGTGAGTTTCGGTTTCGGGAGGGACAAAAGTGCGTGTCATTTGAACACAAGACAAAAATAAAGAGTTCTTAGAAAATGCAATGTACAAAATAATAGTTTTTTCTCGATTACACTGTTTTTGTGATCGTTGGGAGCTGAAATTGAAATCGTGATCAAAATCTGATTAATTGCACAGCCCTAGCTAGAGCAGACCAAGTCCATTTTTCATGCCATTGAGGGTGTTTAATACCATTTCAGTGTCAAATTAGCAGGTCTACTAGTTTATGACAGTGTTTGTTTTACAATCATACTTAAGAAATCCAGCTGGAGCCAGAATTACTCCTCCATGTTTGGTCCAGTGATGACTCCTGCCTATTTTTTTGTTTGTGTATTAGTATTTTGTATATTATGTTCTGCTCTCCAGCAGAGCAGATGAATGTCTAGTACTGTATGTCCTCCTGTCGGTTTGGCGGATGTTTCCTGTGTCGGGGGGATTGTGGGAGACAGAGGGGAGGTGATCCTAGACCCTGGTGAATCAGCAAATTATCTGTCCACTAGAGGTAGTTCATTAATTATTGAGTAAATGAGAATGTTGTTATACAGTACATTGTCACATATAGCTCAGTTGTTCAACCATAGTCCCAATCAAACCCACAGCATGAGCCAGCAAGCACCACGGTCTACCAGCTGAGCTATATGTGACAATGTACTGTATAAAAAACATAGTGCCCTCTGAACAAGAGTTAGGGCACAAAGAGTTTCAAATTTAGTCAAGACAAGATACCAATTTGTCTTCATTATCATGCACAAGGTTTTTAGGATGAAATACATGTTTTTTTTCTGAATGCTCATTTTTTAAGTAGTACTTCTTGAAATGTTTGGCCCATGTTTGTTTTGTGCCCCTGTTGACATTTTGAGCTGGTCTATGTATACTGATTAGGCTGGCTTAGCATATAACTGTCTATGAATTGCAAGCAGTTAATATCAACCTTTTACGATTATTAAATAAAGAATAAAAAAGTGATTTAATTTGGATAATGATTCCCTACACTAGGCATACTCAAATTTTACCCTACGTGGGTCGGAGCCTGCTGGTTTTCTGTTCTACATCATCATTAATTGCACCCACCTGGTGTCCCAGGTCTAAATAAATGCTGGATTAGAAGGTTGTAATGAAAAATTTGAGTGGATCTGGTTTTTGAGAGCCAGATTTGAGTATGCACAGGCCCATCTTCAATATAAATTATGCATTTTAGGCTGTGATTTTGTGTGGCACTGCCTAGTGTAGAGACATAATTCCATATAAATCACTTTTTGTATTTTTTTACAATATCAAGAAATAAAAGTTTTTACAGCGTAAGCTTGTCATTGAAAGAGAAAGTAGTTCTGTTGTTATCGCTCGAAATGCTACAAATAGCACCTTTAAAAATGATATTCTGCATTTTTTCATCAATATAGTTCCTGCATACAAGATGGTCCATTGTCATGTATAATTTTACTATTTTTAACTCCTCTAATCAATTACCATGAAAGCTGTTTAGTAGGAGGTCAGACAAAATGTAGAATGGATGGAATATGTTTGAGATTAAAGAGCTGTGTTGTCTGAACTACGTGAGGAAACAGTAGAAACCATTACACATCACTTTTGGTTTTATTTCCATCGTAATTCTGTATATGAAATATAACTTCTGTTTTCAAAATCTCAATGGTAAATGTAAATGGAATTTGTATTGATTGTTGGTTACTAATAACTACACTCATTAGACTTCCTCTTACTATTCAATCAATATATTATACGGTAGTTCAATCTGAAATCGATACTTTATTTTTTTGTATATGTTTTTTGTTTTTTTTTTGGGGGGGGGAAAGGTCAGCTTCAGTATTTGACAACATGGTTGTCATTGATCTATATTGTGCATCATTTCCAATCCCACTTTGTTTTTTTTTG
>JACXGM010005168.1:23431-35981 GCA_016801145.1 Umbra pygmaea
AGTTTGTCTTGTGGCAGCATGGTCGCCTAGGTGTGGGGAATAGGGTGGTAATACCAAGCTGCTGTGTGTGGAAAATCAGGGACACATTTCCTGACCCCAGGGCCCACTACACTGGCTTCAGGGTGCGCCGCTTGGTGTAATTTGTACATGTTACATTGTATATATAGATTGTAAATAGTTCTCAATTCCAACTTTTTTTAAAGTTTGCCTCACCTTTGTTGTGTTTAATTAAGTTATTCAGTTACATACTCTTTCAGAAAATAAAATTTATTTTAATAAAAACAGTCAACAATATCAGTGTCAGTGTTGCATGACATTATATTTCAGTCAGTTTATAACGTTTTCAGAAACAATTTTCCCTCGTGCAACATGTGCTCGTACAAGTCCGGATGTGGGTGGTGGTTGTACAGGAGCTAGAAGACCCAGTTGTCTTGGGTCGTCAGGCCTAAGTGAAATCCTGCGGGGAAGGCCGGTCCCACTTCTCAGCCTTCTGGACAGAATGGCCCTCTGAATGTCTGGGATGTATGAGTATAGTTTCTTTTCTTTAACTGTGTACACACCCCAGGTCTTCGATTTTTTGTTGTATGACCGTCGGTACCTGGAGATAAAGAGCCATTGTTATTAGTCTTTCAAAAAGCTTCAACAAAAGCAATGTGTTCACTATACAAAAATATAACTGTAACAACTTACATCTGGTGACTCTCCCGATTGCGTGCTGGCAGTCGTTGGTTGTGTTTGTTGTAATCGATCGCTGCAAGCAGAGTCCGGGTCTTGTAGACAAAGGGCGTGTATGACATGCGCTTTGCTGCATACATTAATATGTGGTTTTGGAAGCTTTCGAGGTCTGATGTGGTCCTGTGTGTTTGGGTGGGTAATAGACAATAAGAACTCTTCACCACAAATGTACTTCCATTCTGCTCTTGTAATATAAGACAACACAAAAATGCTTTAGTGCTAGAATATGGCAAATGCAGTTGACTGTAGATGCCTACCTGAAGTTTATGAACTTCTTCACCTGGGTCAACCACGTTTTGTCCAGCACGATGGCAGTCAGTGCCTGGTGAGCCGCTGAACCTGAAATCACACCACATCATTGTGAATAAAATGGCTGCGTCATTACAGGGCACTCAGTACTGCATTTGCATTGTTTGAAATTACCTTGAATGATCCAGGGTTTATCCTTACTGCCTTCTTCAAGGGGCTCATGCTCACAAAAGCCAGTTGCCCACGAATGCTTATTTCGTACATGGTGTAACACACCAACCCACATCATCTGTATAAAAGGAATACAAAACATGCAGACACAAAGTGTATGAGTCAGCATGACAAAGATGTTAAAAAAAATTCAAATCCTTCTACAATATACCTTGAACTGCTCCTCGGTTGCTGCTTGCTTGCTGCAAAACCAGAAGTGGTTGACAACGTTTCTAATCCACACCTGAATTCCAGTTTGGTTCTTTATTGACCCAGCCTGAATAAGGTACATAGTCATAACACATACACTGTAAATATCTAACTCTGTGCACACGTGCACATCTGTGTTTTACAGGCTGCTGCGTACAGTGTAAGCGTGACTTTCAACCATATCATATCACATCTTCACCATGAGTAGGACAAACCAATATGTAGGTTTGGCTCTCAAAACGAGGTTATTGAATAACTGTGAATATGCTTACCCGTCTAAGTTTCTTGCTCAAACTTTTAGCAGCATGCCAGATATCCAGTGAATGGCGGATACCCCAAGCCTTGTATTTCCCACGCTCTGGATCTGTAATAAACAATACCAGTTTACAACTTAAGTAATATGCAAATCAGGTCTGCATATGGTTAATAAGTCTTACTAAGTCCTTACTCAGCAAGGCAGTGATCTGTGGGTGGGCATCCGTGACCACTTCTTTTATTTGTATTTCTGGAAGTAGCGCATCCATGGTCTTCACAAAACACTCCCTCTCCATGATGACAGAGTTCCGATTTGTCTCCCGTTTGTCAACAGAGACAATGTGCACAATGTCTCTGGAATCTTGTTCAATGGTGGTATATGTACAAAACTGTGCACAGTGACCTGCGGAATAAGTATACATGTCAGCATGTGAACAATGTTTAACCTTTAGCATACTCGCTGTTGCCGACCTGGCGCGCGACAATGTGACATCACGGGAGCGCCGTAACTATCTACACTTGCGCATGGTGCTCTTGACACTATTTGCAGTCTTCTCCTGAACCGAGGTCTCGCAACTGAGGAAAGCCTACAGACTTTGCCATTTCCACAGACTGGAAGAAAAATGTAAACAATGACAGAATTGGCTGCAGCATTGACATCAATGTCAACAGTGGCTAAGATCTGAATTCTATTATTATGAACCATTTACTGTGCCCTCGAACTCATCCATGCTTCCAGTTTCCGGTTTGTCACGCACCCTGCTGAAAAAAAAGTGCACAACCTTTGCTTGCGCGCTTAAAATCCTTGCACGGCAGCGAAATCTACATCACTTTGGCACGCGACAGGTCAGGAACCTTAAGCGTACCACATGAATTCATTCTCATGCTAAACAAAAGTACACTACAAAACTTACCAGGACTGTCCATTCTGCCATCACCTAGTGAATAGATAAAACCGACATTAGAATCCCAATATCCAGATTGATTTGTTAATTTATAGCTAACCACAAACATGTCAATCATATTGAATTTACATTGAAAAAACTCACCTAAGACAACAACATGGTCCTTTTGACGTAGACGCTGTAGGACTTCAGTCCTGGTTACTTCCCAGTACTCCTGAACTGGCTCAATGCAATAGGAGTCTTGAATTCTGAAGTATGTGCTCTCAGCAACCATCCCCATATTCATGAACCTAAAAAGCATGGCCACTTTCCTGTAGTTGTTTCCAGACAGGAATATGTTCATGGACAACATGAAATCACCAGACTGCATACCAAATTTCAGTGTTGGCTGGGAATTCCATCGCCACACTGTGTGTCCGAATGGGCATACCTAATGAAAAGCCATGGAAATGTTAGTAAAAGACTGTTATGCTCCAACACAAGTCTGCAGAAGCTTGATCACATCAACAGCTATTCCATTTGTATGCAAATTGTCACACCTGTATTGTACACCAACAGCTATGCCATTGGTATGCTAATTGTCACACCAAAAGCTATGCTATTGGTATGCCAACTGTAACACCATCAGCTGGCCCCAAGAGCCACCCTCCCCATACAATTTTCAAACGAGTTAGGGGGATGGGTCCGACTAGCATTTAGTTGGGTAGTCACGCACACAAGAATCTTACCCATTCCAAGATTACTCCCATCCCCCGTGGTTTCAGTGTCACCCGGAATGGCTGAGCACCTGGGCATACTCCAGACCGTTTGTCTGTGTGGTTGCACTTTTCCAATGGAAGTCTCAAGTGCATGGCCAGTGCATGGAGGTTGTCATTGAATGTGATGTTGGCTTGTTTTCCAACCAGGTCATCCTCAGAAACGACCCTCTGCTGCTCAGATATAGTCACTGGTTCATCAGGAGGATCCGGCATTTCGAAATCTAGCACAGCCTCATCCATAGTTATTTCTGTAAGATTAAGTGCTTTGCCACCAACAGTCCTGTTTACAGAGAAAGACTGTAAGATACTTCAAAATATGAACGACTGCATAATTTCTTGCTCAAACAATTGAAATCATTCAATTTCACAAGTCAGGTAGTTGCAGGAATGAATGAGGTAGCTTTATTTTCAACCAAAATTAGCAACAAGAAAAATATACCGTAGATGAACAGATGGGACAAAATCCTCATCTGAGCTGTCCCCACCTTCCAAGTCCAAATGACTCCGGTCCGACCAAAAATCATCCATCTCAATGCTGTGTGTGAGGAAAACAAACATATTAGATTTGAGGGACAGATCATTATGGGTATATGAAACATTGCTGTGAAATACTTACAAGGTTCTCCTCAAATAATCACCACCCCCCTCATCTGGAGAGTCACACTCTTCACCTATGTCCAGGGAGTGCATGCTAGAATCAAAAAATAAATGTGAACATACAGCAATTCTTATGAAAAAGAGAAAAAACACTTTGCAGGCCCCAAACAAAGAAACTCACCTTGACTCCAAAGCACCAACTTCTCCCCCTCCAATCAATGGCTGAACACCCAGCTCAGGAATGGCTACTTCACTGTTTGAGAATATGGTAATTAATAAATAAGCATGTGCAAAAACACGAAAGCCAGGAGTGAAAAGATATTAGATAGGAACATACAGGTCACGGTCAGATTCATCAGTGAAGCTTGAGACCGGTGGTCGTGGCGGACTGGGGTGCCCCTTGCTTGGAGTCGATGTAACTTGCCAACGCTTGTAACTAAAACAAAAAATATATATATATTTTCAACATAATTCTACATACGTTCAAACTATCGCAGAGTGATTTGCATGGGTGAAGCTGTAACGAAAAACGTTTACTAACAGTTCGGTTTGTGTATATGTGGGGTAGTCCATCTACAAAGTGGTGGCTGGCTAGCAGATTTCGTGCTGGTATAGCGGCATTATAGCAGGCATTATAGCAAAGACCCGGTAACATGCGATATTTACTAATTCTGAGGCAGACAGTGGGATCTGATAAGCTAGCTAAATAAATATAAAGCTGGATTTTAGGAATTTGGTCTCTGTTGCTTGGTGAACTACACAGTTAGAACCGACTGAGGAAAAGCCAAACAACTACAGAGTAGAACGTGTTTGCTAACATCTCCACCAGCTAGCTAGCTAACATCACCACCAACTAGCTAGCTAACATCTATGCAAATCATTGAGCCCGTAACAGACAGAAATCGTATAAAACCGGTACGGACAATAGCAAACATCTTGAGGGCAAAATAACAAGAAATAAAAACATTAAACAGAGTTTTATCACAAAGACACTTACAAGTGCAACAGCAACAACGCCAGGTCAGCATTGGATTAGAACCAACAGAGGAAAAGCCAAACAACTACAGAGTAGAACGTGCTTGCTAACATCTCCACCAGCTAGCTAGCTAACATCTATACAAACCGTTGAGCCCGTAACAGACAGAAATCGTAATAAAACTGGTACGGACAATAGCAAACATCTTGAGGGCAAAATAACAAGAAATAAAAACATTAAACAGAGTTTATCACAAAGATACTTACAAGTGCAACAGCAACAACGCCAGGTCAGCATCGGATTTGCAGCCTTCCGTTTGTCTAAGTTCTCGCCATTCCGACAATGCAGCACCTATATTTATTTTGTTTTGATTCCTCACTCGGTCAGTCTCCAGTTTCCTCTTTCTCTGTTCCTCCGTCAATGCTTTTCTAACTTTCTGCTTCTTTTTTGTCGGCTCAGACAGGACGATATTGTGAGAAATCCATCGATACCTTGTTGTTATATAAGCAGTGTGTGTGCAGTGGTGCCGTAAAGCTATTTGTTACACCGCGAGACCTAATATCACGCGATACTTCCTAAAGCTGAGGTCGGCGATCGCCGACTCAAAGTTGCAAGGGTGGTTTTTCAGCTCACAGGCGCTAGGGGGGAGCGATACGACAAACATTCAACATTCAAAAAGTCATATAACCGTTCAAATGACTCCAAAGCTGTTCAGTTAAGATAAATTTAGCTAAAAAAACTGCATAGCTCCCCTTTAAGCTTGAATCTATTTTGTTGAATTCCGTAATTCCTCAAATAAAGACCGGGGCCTTTATTTACCACTACTGCAGAAGACAACCAGCTTTTATTTGAAGCATGCTTTTGTTAGAGGCAGGCCTTTATTTCTGATTCCCTCTGTTTGATAAGTATAATTGGTTATATTTTTGTGTAAATCCTTGTTCCAGTTTGCAATAACAACGTAATGCAGCAATAAAAGGCAATGTCAACACTTCTTGTAACCGTTCCAAATCCAATACGTAGTTGAAAAAAGTTGTTGAAGATTCAATCGCCTGCACTGAATGGGAGCCATGTTATTTCCAATGTAGATACTGCCATATACCTGCATGTTAATACAAACAACACCAAGCTGAGTAAAATGTACAGCCGCATTTACTGAAATACCACTAGGACAATTATACATAGCGATACTATTTCCTGCTCCTGTGAGCTGGCATTCCGTAAATGTTCTATCCAACCCAAGGTGCGACTACCTTGAGTTAACGTTTCAACCTGGTAGTGAGTAGCGTAACTTGTGCTAAATTAGGTTTGGAACAAAAACCTACGGAGCGGCAGCTCGCAGGAGCAGAAGTACCATAATCCAAAAATAGCATGAATATATTGTTGAATCTATTAAAGTGATAGAAATGTATTACGCTTAACTGGAATGCACATTATATGAAAGGCACCTATAGGAAATAATCCACACGTAATATTACCCCGGCCTTTATTTAAGAACAGCCTTTATTTGTCTGTGGTGACCACGCCCGCGGCCACTATCAGAGGCCTGGTGTTTAATTGACTACCGTTTTTTATTTGAGGAATTACGGTATGCCTATTCTTTGGCCAAATATAATTGAAAAATACACTTTATTGTTATGAAGTAACTCTGACATCATAAATCCCGATTATTTTCTTAGCAACCCCACATATTGATCTAGCCCCCCCTTTGCACCGGTAGAGAAAAAATTCTGGCACAGTCCCGGTTGATGGAGAGCCATCAATGATTGGACGAGAGAAGGGCTTTGCATCTCATTTAGCAGTGGAGCATCCCAATGTTAATGTAACAACTCTGACTCAATGTTATATTCAAAATTGAATTTAATAATTAATAAGGTTCAGTTAGACAGGTCAGGCCAGCATGGTTCGCTACACAAAGAAATTCAGGATGCCAAATCAGAATCCAAGGATAAACAGAGGCCAGGCAGGGTTCAGTACACAATACAGTTCCAATAGTACAATACTAGCATCCAAGAATAGTCAGAAGGCAGTCAGGGTTCGGTACATAGAATATCACAGTGCAAAGGTACAAAAGGGCAGAATCCAAAAAATGAGGTCCCAAGGCAAAACAGGTCGGGGGAGAATAATTAAAACAGGCAGATCAAAAATATAGCGTTCAGTAAGTCATTAACAGACGCAATAAGGAAAACAAACAGACAGGTATATATATACAGGATAACAAGTAACAGGTGTTCTGAATTCAGGTGATTTGAATCTGGGCTTGAGGGATGCATTCATAGTGAATCAGGATGTTAGGGATTGCTCAGCCCTAAATCACATGAAATACGTTCTAAGGGAACAATTTTCTAAAACCGAAATATGTGAAATATGAACGTATGAGAGGGTCAATTACGTTTGTAGGGAACTAAATTGAACAGTCAAATAACGTTAAATAAGAACATAGGAAGATCATGACGTAGAATGTAAATAGCCTAGTTTTTGCTAGGGTGGAGGTCGGGGATGGTGGATGTGCGTATAAATCCGCGACATGCATGGCAGTGTTCGCGAGTTCAAATCCAGACCGGCACTTTGTGTGTGTGTTTTGTTCTACATTGCTTGCGTCATGCAGACAGGCGATTGTCGGTTTTTGTAATGTTAACCCTAACCTTAATTCTAACCTTAACCTCAGTAACGTCATTCTAACCTTAACCGTTAGTAACGTCATGCCTAACCTTAACCGTTAGTATCCTCCTACCTAACCTTAACTGTGAATGTTGCAATATAATTTCGAACGCTATGGAATGTATGGAATGTTCTCGCATAAACCCGCTAAACGAAATGTACCGGAGCAACATAATTGAGGTACAAATATGGCCTAATAACGAAACGTGCAGTTCAAACGTGAAAAAAACCAAATACGTTGGCATATAACGTAATTCAGGTTTTCAAAATAGTTTCCTGAGAACGTAATTTGGGAGAAATTCTGAGATGTATGGTTAGGATTGCTAGTGTCCAGGGAGCACATCTCAAAGAATGAAAACAGGAAAGGACACAGGATACAGGGACATCGTTACAGTTAACCTGTTACACTGCATCATTCATCAAACAGTTTTGTGTGCAAAGTTGTCCGGGGTAATGAAAGAATGTACACAGTTATAAAAATTGTAAACCACATCCACTTAACCTCAAGTGTACAGCATCAGCTATTCAAAATGTTGCTTCAGGAACAGGAGGCCGAATACGCTGACCTATTACAACACAACGACATTTGCTGGCTGAGCAAGGGGCGAGTTTTAGAACGATTCTACTGACTGCATGAAGAGGTAGCTCAGTTTCTCTCTAACCAGAAATCAACTAAATCAGAGGAGGTAATTATGTTTATGCAAGATCAAGAGTCCATGGCTTATGTTGCATTTCTATGTGACATCACAAGCCACTTGAACAAACTCAACTTGCAACTGCAAGGTGGAGGGACGAACGTTTGAGACCAGCTTGAAAAGGTGAACACTTTTCATGTAAACTTGGACATATTGTTGGCTGATTCAACGGGTAATATACCTCCCTCCTTTGCGTGAAATTGCTGCTAATCCGAATCTGCTGTCAGCAATGAAGGCATTGCTAAATATACTGCAAGAATTATTGATCTAAGAATTGATCTAATAAGAATTATCATTATTATTGAAACAGGACCCAAACAGAGTATATAAAGACCCTGTATATTTAAAAAACTGGAGGCCTCTTACACTGCAATGCTGTGATGCCAAAATATTAGCCAAATGTATAGCTCTTAGAATTAAAAAGGTTTTATCGGATATTAATAATCCTAGACAGGTTTCATCATCAGACAGGTTTCATGCATGGACGTTACATTGGAGACAATATAAGACAAGTTATAGAAACAATATAACACTATGAACTATCAGGACTATCAGGTCTAATTTTCATGTCTGATTTTGAAAAAGCCTTTGATAAAGTTCGATTGGACTTTATATATAAATGCTTGAAATATTTCAATTTTAGAGACTCTCTTATAAAATGGGTTAAAATTATGTATAGTAACCCTAGATGTTAAATTATCAATAATGGCTATATCTCGCAAGATTTCAATCTGTCAAGAGGAGTTAAGCAGGGCTGTCCATTGTCCGCTAACCTTTTTACTGTTGCAATTGAAATGTTAGCCAATAAAATCTGAACTAACAACAACATTAAGGGCCTGGAAATCCATGGTTTACAAACAAAAGTATATATGTATGCCGATGAGTCATGTTTCCTTTTGCAACCACAGTTGGAAACATTAAATAGCCTCCTAAAGGATCTTGATACCTTTCAAACATATCTGGGGGGGTATTGCACAAAAGTAGAATAAAGAAATCCAGGATAACTGAAAAAGCGCAGCTTGACTTAGTGCGATCTGCTCATCGCGGCTTAATCGGTTGCACGTTTGCTTAGCCAGGATGAAAAGGTAAAGCTATGTCAAGCCAGATGTAGATATTCTGGATAAGTGCACGTTCACGGCTTTCTTAAATAGACCACAGTATCGATCACAAATTTACTGATGCAGAAGACCCGTGCCGCATTAGTTACGAGGAGGTGAAGCAAAGAATATGCAATAAATAAGATAATTTAAAATATTTACTTACTAGCCACTCCACAATTTTACAAAATTGTACATTCTGTTTTATTTGCTGTTAATATGCTTGTTTTATGAGTAGGTTTTATGAGTAGGTTTTATTGCTGTATCTCTTTATGTGTTAAGTGTGCTGGTTGTAATGTAAATTGTCTTTGAGTAGCCTACCGTGTAAAGCAAGAAATAAATGAAATGTATTACTATTTAGCCTACTTTGCCTTAAAAGTGAGCAGAGGGAGTTAATGTTCCTTGAGAATATGTTTTACAACCATATGGACAAATCTCTATGAACTATGTCTAATCCTTAATATCTACCTAATTAATGTTCATACAGAACAATTATGACTGGGCAAAAAATAACCTGGCAACAAGTCAAGTTCAAATATAGAAACATTTTGCAGGCTGGTAAGTGCCTTAATTCTTAACAGTGTGAAAATGGTATGTAGAAATTACTTACAAGACGCCTGCTCACATATTTTATCTAAACTGATTTTAGCAGTTAGGACGAAGGCTCATTTGTCTGACACCGGGGGGCACCAGCTCCAGACTTCACCGCCATTGAGGAAATGGCCCTTGTTGTAAACCAAGGAAGAAACTGTCCTCTTCATACAGGGTACAATTTCCAGTACTGCACATTAAACACAATAAACCATGTGGACTACCTGACCTTGTTTTGCCTTGCAAAATCTCCGGCCTGCCCCACTTAATCTCCGGTGCCAGTGCAGGACCACTTTCCTTCCTCAGACAGGCAATGTTAAGACAGTGCAGGCTACAGTGATGTCCCAGGCCCAGTCTGGGGGGACCCTCAGGTGGTGGAGACACTGAAAACATGACTTGAGAAGGCCAAATGCCATCTCAGGTCAGCCCCTTGTTCTTACATGGGCAAGATTTTATCCTTGCTGTCTGAGGGTCTGCAAGGGGAGTGGGAAGGTACGTCTCACAGGCATAACCCTCGTCTCCCAGCAGAATGCAAGTAAAACCTTTGACATACTTGTGTGTATCAAGTGAAATGTGTGTGGCCCACCTTGTGATAGATGCTGGGAAATTGTACTGGACCTAAACACTCAGGAGTCATGGACAGACCCAGGCCACTTTGCCTCTACATTACTATTGTCACAGATCTGACTCAATGCAGTGTTATCTATTCAGTATACATTTAATGCACACATTTTGGCTAGTTGACAGTAACTAAGTCATTTTTACCTGAACATTGAAATTGTGGAAAGGTTTTCTATTGACATAATCTCCCTCATGGGCCCCTGAGGGGTGTTTAATGTGGATCTGTGTGCAGTCCAAGTGCACCAATGACATTAGGGAATGCTGTAACACAGAATAGTCTAAGTATCCTGTGACTGTTCTAATGTAACACTTTTTAGTATTATGTAATTCATGTTACCTGCAATCTTTTAGAATTCCTCTTTGATGAGGCACAATCTTCTGTGGCCAGGGAAGGTGATAAAGATGTGTGCCAAGGACTTCAGTACCAAACACACCTCTGACCGTACGGCAATTAGTGCCTTTGTTCAGTAATTCGGCATCTCCCATGGCATATAAGTACATGCCACTTGCTTAAAAGTGGTAGGTTGAGTGGGACAGTGCATTTCAGGTTGAGAGGAACAGTTTTAGGGCTAACACAGTGCATTGAGGAAACATCAGAAACCAGCCCCCATGCCTCCACCCTCACAACTGGGCCAGCCCCCCATGACTCCACCCTCACAACTGGGCCAGCCCCCATGCCTCAACCCTCACAACTGGGCCAGCCCCCCATGCCTCCACCCTCACAACTGGGCCAGCCCCCCATGCCTCAACCCTCACAACTGGGCCAGCCCCCCATGCCTCCACCCTCACAAAGGGGCCACCCTCTCTACCCAGCAATGCAACAGCTGAGTGGGCTTCCATTGTAAGGTTCTCAGACCTTATTGAAGTACCTACAAGAGAGAGGGGAAAGAAGAGGATAATGGGGAGGGCACCAAGCTACAACCTAACAAGCCAGGGACACTTCAACATTGTACAGGCCAAAGGAGAAAAAAGAAACCAAAAACAACCAAAGCGCGTAAGCCTGCTGGTTTCTGTCCACAAAAAAACATTTATGGGAAGTGACCCCTATACTGTTTGCAAGGGGGTCTATGGGGATGCAAGCAACCCAAAGGCCAATGAGGAATGGGTGGCTTGCTACTACTGCCAACGGTGGAGTCCTGCGGAGAGCACAATGGACTTATGGATGACGATGACTTCCTCTGTCTTGGATGTGTTCACTGAAGTTGTTAAAATGTGGTAAAAGGATGTAGGTTTTTTTTTTTTTTTTTTCAATCCCACTTCTTTTTTTTATTTTTTTTATTATTATTGCCCCTACACTCCACACCCATCCCAACCCTTACCTACCGTGACCAAATGTTAAGACCAATTACCTATGCCATTTTAATATTATCTCTAGCTTATACAATTTGTGTTATTTACAATATTTACAAATCTTGTGCGTTTTACATATTCCAGTTTCATTTGCTCCACACCTCATCCACACCCAACACCGTCCATCTATCTTTTAACCACAGCCATATTGGGTTACTATTAGCCATATAAATTTCTACTCTACTGTGATGCTTCACATAATTATAAAACCTTTCTGTTCTCAATGACTCCACCAATTTAGAACTAAAGATAAACATCTTTGCCAAAATAATTATCAAATTATTAATTGCCTGACTACTACATTTTAAGTCTCCAAGCATTGCTATTTGTAACGTCAATTCAAAGCAAATATTGCATTTTTCATCCATTCTTTTACCTGTGACCAAAAACAAGCAACATAAGGACAGTACCAAAAAAGATGATCTATAGATTCTGCTTCCTCAAAGCAAAATCTGCAGAGCTGGGAAGATTGTATTCCCCACTTGTATAGATTTTTATTTGTTGCCAATATTTTGTATAGTAACTTGTATTGAAATATTCTAATTTTTGAGTCTGGTGTTGTTTTACGTATTAATACAAATGCGTTATGCCATGGGATCGGAACATCAAAAATTTCTTCCCAGCTATTTTGTAGCCTATATGG
>JACXGM010005169.1:13513-35995 GCA_016801145.1 Umbra pygmaea
AAAGTATATTTAAATGTACTTGAAATGTATTTTATTTATCCTAAATATACTTCTAATATATTATTTTGGTATGTATATTTGGAAAGTATACTTCAAATACACTTAAATACATTGAATACATACTTATGGTTAACCATAAGTATACTAGAAGTATAATACTGGAGTATAATTTAAATATACTTTTTTTTTACTTGGGCAGTGAAACTTGATTCCCATTGGGTTTGAGCGGGAAGGGGGGAGCACTTTTTAGGGAAGAATATAAGGTCTATGTTAAACTATGTTCGACGAGTCCTAATCGTAGACGATGCTCCGGGCAAACTTACTCTGTAACTTCGTGAAACAAGGGGGTAACAAGTTTGACTTACACTGTAACAACACAACACAATGGTACCTTTACACAGTAACTACAGAAAATAGTTTTAATTTTGCTTGCCTTGTTTTTACTATAGTTGCCTTGCCTATTTCTTATTTCGCTTGATGACCCAACCAAATCCTTTACTCTTTTTCTTTCTTAAGGTTAGTAGCTTATATTGAAAAATCTAAATTAAATCTTAGCAAAAAGTAATTAACTCATTGCCCTGAATTTCTAGTTTTGTTGTTCAGTAATCTCCATCATGCATACTATGTACCCTGTGGTTAAAAAGATCTACTTAGGCCTATAAATATATTTTAATACCTATGTATTATTCCAAAATATTTGTGTGGATGATTATGATTTAATGAAGTATAGCAAATTTACTATATAAACTGCTGAACACCCATGTGCACTTTACAACCATGTCAGAGGTCTCTCCTGAATCTTCACAGTTTGCAGAATCCAATTGGATGATGTGACGGCAGCCACGGTACAATGACCCCACTGCGATCACTACACACCCGCTATATGTGGAGAGGAGTATGATCGAGCAAATTCCGTGAATGTGTGTGTTCTCCCTAAATTGCTTTCAAACATAAGATTGTTGTTTTGCATGTAGCCTAGGCCATGTCCCATAATATTTTAATAGTTAGCCCAAAGTTATGAAGTAATTACTGTAGCCTTTATAAATTATTAGTAATTTTCAATGTTTTTTAGCATAGTAGGTCATACATAACATGTAATATTAAAATAGTTAGCCCTTAGTTATAAAATACTTACTGCATATATTATTTGTATTTTTACTGGTTGTTACCCCTTTATTCCCTAAATATTATAAATTGTTCCCTTATAATTACATGTACGTACTTTATAGGTACACTTTAATTACTGAAAGGTACGCTGTAAATTCTGTGTACTTACTCAGTACATTCTGGGCTGTCATCTAAGGCGTTACCGATAATTGTAGTTTTTAGTAGGTTTTAGAATTTTAGGACGACATGTATTAATATTCTTGGTATTGTAACTTGTGATTTCATTGTCCGGTTAAAGAGTTGTATTTTATGCCTTTAATTGGAATTAAATATTATTGCTTTGAACTGAGCCTTGTTTGCGACATTCCAAGTTTATTCCTTATATCTCCGGTGGAGTTATATGGAAATCATTGTTAGCCTATTCTCTGCCTGCTCGTAGTATTCTGTTCATTATCACACACACAAACACTTTGCTAGCAAGCTATTCTAGGTTTCCCGTGTAATCACTGAGACGTAAAGCTAAGTTGCAGCAGGGCCATTCAGTTGGGCACAAGAAGGGATTTTTGTGTTGCAATTTGGCAAAGAAGAAAAGTTCAGCCCACTCTTGGGCATTCCTTATCCTTCGCCCCTGTTATTCAGTTCAGTCTCCGGAGACATTTCTGCTTGTAGGGGCAAGCCAATGTACCTTAGATCTCGCACGGCTGTCTCAGGCGTATTCCGTGATGACAGGTAGCCCGTACATATTACACATATAGCGTGGCTTGGAGCGCCCAGGATAGCTTCCTTTGAATTCCATGCCCCACACTCATGGAATGATATTCAGAACAAACTTAAGTTAGAGGTTTAAGTTTCTGCACACATTAACTTTTAAATATCTGTTGCATGACCTTTTTACTATTAACTGTGAATGTTTATTTTAAAGTCTTTTGTATTTATGCAAATGATTTAAAATCACTATTTTATAAGATTTTATTGTATCTTTGCTTTAATTTAATTTTGTTTTAGTTTACAATTGGTGTCTATAAAAAATGTTGTGTCACAGGCCACAACTGTAAAAGAGACTCTGATTTCAGCTTGTTTTTTCCCTGTATAAATAAAGGTTAAGATATTCAGAAATTCACAGCAACTAATAACGGCATGGTTTATGACATGCAGGATCTAATGTAGGTGTGAATTTGACCCCTCTGTTTCCACTGCTCTACCACATTTTTTTACCACAGCTTGTTAGCAACATTACTTAGAAGCTGCCCCAGTATTAAGAGGATGGGAAAAATACACACAGAATTGTTATTTCTCTCAAATGTGCCATTTGTGGTCTTGAAATATGTGGTCTTGAAAATCTGTTGTATTTCACTTCTGAAATAGAAACACCTGAATGGTTGGTTTTGTTCAGGGTATGTTGATCTTAAAGGACAGGGTTTTAACAACAGTGTATGTATAGACCAGTGGAACTCGAATGGTTTGGATTTGGAACCAAATTTGTGTAATGATCTGATCAAGACATGGTTCCCACAATATTGATATATGTATTTACAGAGGTACAGAACGGCAGGATAGTTAAACAGGCAGGCTGGGAACGTTACACAATTTGGGTAGTCTGATCAGGCAGGGTCAAACAAAGCATAGGTTCTCAGAAGAGGCAAAGGACAGGCATTCAAGACAGGTACTCCAAAGAGGCAATGGTCAGATAACTTATCAGATTCTCAGAACGGGCAGAGTTTCATACACAGGTGACCTTCAGCAGATAACGGGTAGGCTCAATTGTAGATGTGGAACAGGCAGGATTTGGTACACAGCAAACAATCTCCAGGCAGAAGTACAACAAGGAAATTCAATAAGCGAAGTCTCAAAAAACAAGAAAAAACAGGTCAGGCCAGAAATGTAATATAAAGAATGCTCAGTATGGTGATCAAACACAAACAATAACAAAAAACATGGTGGATGGGACATGGACAGAAATAAAGAAAAACTAAGGATAAACAAACCACACTAACACTAGGAACTATGGAGCATAGGCAAACAGTTCTGGACTAGGAGGGAACCTTAAAATTTGATAATAACAATTTTCTTAAAAATATGACTTAATATTTTATGTTATAGAAGGTATTGCAAATTCCATTTTGTTCCATTATTTTAATTCTTTTAACCTTGCACATTTGAATAATTACAATATAAAAAACATAACCATGAACCTAATTACATTTTTATAAGACACATTAATTATACTTATGTGTAAAGACTGCTACACAGCTATCAGTGGAAAAAACAAAGATGACAAGTCACCCCACAACTGTCAATCTAACATTCTCAGATAGAAGCAAACATGGACTATCTAGAAATACTGAACTTTATTTACAACTTGTTTTATTTAGTAAACTACTGGTACTACAAAAAATTAAGGGAACACGCAATCATCACAGTGTAACACCTAGTCAATGAAACTTCAGGGATATCAATCAGTCTAGTAAGGAAGCATAAGAAATTGTGACTCCATGCCACCTGTTTCAGTGCAAATTAAAGTAATAACATGCACTGGAGAGGCAAAAGCAAGACAATGGAATGGTTTTGCAGGTGATGGTCACAGAGAATTTCTCTGTCCATATCCCTCCTTATCCTATCCTTCATGATACCCTTCAGTTTAGCATTTTGCTAGTGTCCTTGTCACTACTGATAGCATGAGGGGTACCTGCAGCGCATTCACATTGCACAGCTAGTGAAACTACCCCAGGACTATCCATATGTGCTGTCGCAAGAAGGTTTTCTGTGTCACCCAGTACAGTCTCAAGAGCATGGACGAGATACCAGGAGATGGGCCATTACTCGTGGAGACCGATATATCTAAATATCCGGTCAGGAGTTCTGAAGCGCTCTCTCTCTCTCTCTCTCTCTCTCTCTCTCTCTCTCTCTCTCTCTCTCTCTCTCTCTCTCTCTCTCTCTCTCTCTCTCTCGCCCCCCCATGCATCTCTGCGCAGCGGCGCACATCGGCACATATCACACACACACACCTGCAGGCAGCAGCAGCAGCGGCCCCTCCCAGCAGTGTTTTTCTTAGCTCGTGTTGAGGTGAGTGGCTATGAACCAAAGATTAAACTACCAGTGCCTCGATACTGCTGATTAATTAGCCAAAGACAAATATAGTTAACCTGTGTCTTGCTAGCATGCATGCCTCATGACCTACTAGTAGGGTTGCCAACCGTTCCGTATAATACAGAATCGTCCCGTATTTGACACATAAAAGTCTTGTTCCGTATTGAACTGATACGGAACGCACTTTGTTCTGTATTTTTGAGAATCAATTCAGTGACAGATATACATAGCTTCTAATATAAAAGCTATGTATAAATACATACAGGTCCTTCTCAAGAAATTAGCATATTGTGATAAAGTTCATTATTTTCCATAATGTAATGATAAAAATTTAACTTTCATATATTTTAGATTCATTGCACACCAACTGAAATATTTCAGGTCATTTATTGTTTTAATACTGATGATTTTGGCATACAGCTCATGAAAACCCAAAATTCCTATCTGTTTAGATATAATGTTTAGAGTTAATTAGTTGATTCAGATGATTAGGTTAATAGCTCGTTCATGAGCTGTATGCCAAAATCATCAGTATTAAAACAATAAATGACCTGAAATATTTCAGTTGGTCTGCAATGAATCTAAAATATATGAAAGTTTAATTTTTATCATTACATTATGGAAAATAATTAACTTTATCACAATATGCTAATTTCTTGAGAAGGAACTGTATATGAAAAATTGTAACATATATTTTAATTACAATTTTTTTATTACAAAACGTTAAACTATATGTCACATAACTCAACACGCAGCCATTAAGGTGTAAACCGCTGGCAACAAAAGTGAGTACACCCTTAAGTGAAAATGTCCAAATTGGGCCCAATTAGCCATTTTCCCTCCCCGGTGTCATGTGACTTGTTAGTGTTACAAGGTCTCAGGTCTCACACTCCCTCATACTGGTCACTGGAAGTTCAACATGGCACCTCATGGCAAAGAACTCTCTGAGGATCTGAAAAAAAGAATTGTTGCTCTACATAAAGATGGCCTCTGCTATATGAAGATAGCCAAGACCCTGAAACTGAGCTGCAGCACGGTGGCCAAGACCATACAGTGGTTTAACAGGACAGGTTCCACTCAGAGGAGGCCTCGCTATGGTCGACCAAAGAAAATGAGTGCACTCGCTCAGCGTCATATCTAGAGGTTTTCTGGGAAATAGATGTATGAGTGCTTCCAGCACTGCTGTAGAGGTTGAAGGGGAGGGGGGTCAGCATGTCAGTTCTCAGACCATACGCCGGATACAGAATCAAATTAGGCTGCATGGCTGTCATCCCAGAAGGGAGACTCTTCTAAAGATGATGCACAAGAAAGCCCACAAACAGTTTGCTGAAGACAAGCTGACTAAGGACATGGATTAATGGAACCATGTCCTGTGGTCTGATTAAACCAAGATAAAATTATTTGGTTCAGATGGTGTCAAGTGTGTGTGGCGACAACCAGGTGAGGAGTACAAAGACAAGTGTGTCTTGCCTACAATCAAGCATGGTGGTGGGAGTGTCATGGTCTGGGCCTGCATGAGCGCTGCCGGCACTGGCGAGCTACAGTTAATTGAATGAACCATGAATGCCAACATGTACTGTGACATACTGAAGCAGAGCATGATCCCCTTTCTTCAGAAACTGGGTTGAAGGGCAGTATTCCAGCATGATAACGACCCCAAACACACCTCCAAGATGACCACTGCCTTGCTAAAGAAGCTAAGGGTAAAGGTGTAAAGGTGAAAAACACCTACTAGGGAGTTTTTCCTAGCCACTGTGCATCACTTGTGTTGCTTGCTTTTGGGGGTCTTGGGCCGAGTGTCTGTCAAAGCACTTTGTGAAAACTACTGTTGTAAAAAGGGCTTTATAAATAAATTTGATTGATTGATTGATGGACTGGCCAAGCATGTCCATCCATCCATCCATCTTCGTCCGCTTATCCGGGATCGGGTCGCGGGGGCAGCAGCTCCAAGCATTTTGCCAGACCTAAACCCTATTGAGCAGAAGGTGATCTCTAACATCCACCAGCTCCTTGATGTCGTTATGTAGGAGTGGAAGAGGACTCCAGTGGCATCATGTGAAGCTCTGGTGAACTCTACACTCAAGAGGGATAAGGCAGTGCTAGAAAATAATGGTGGCTACACAAAATATTGACACTTTGGGCCCAATTTGGACATTTTCAGAAGCTAATTATGAACAGTAGTTAGCTAGCTTTGGTGAAAGACATTTTACACTGTAGTTCTGCACCAGTTAGAACCAATCCTTTTATTTAAATGAAATATAGCTTGCTGACTTTCAAATCCTGCTAGTTTTCATTACATTGCAAAGCTTCCTATATCAGTGTTGGTGGATAAAACCCCTTAAATAGAATAAAATGTCACAAAATATGTCCCGGTGTTTGTTTGGTGTAGCGTCTAAGCTTCCGACTTAGGAGATCAGTGGCCCCCGGTGATGGGATATTGAGCTCTGTCTCTGTCTGTGCCTTTCCATTCTTTCCTCTACTGTATGCCTTAAACTGATTCCTATTTTAGTTGTGGTAAAATACACCCCAAATAAATCTTTAACATAAATTGTCATAACTATGATTTGCTTATTCAAGAATGTTATTTATTTTATCCTGCTGCAAGTAGTGTACAACACTGTTACATGACACTGTGCATGTGTGTGTATCAGCCCTAAATCACATTAAATACGTTCTGAGGGAACTATTTTGTAAAACCGAAATATGTCAAATATGAACGTATGAGAGGGTCAATTACGTTTGTAGGGAACTAAATTGAACACTCGAATAACGTTAAATATGAACATATGAAGATCATGACGTAACATGTAAATAGCATAGTTTTTGCTAGGGCAGAGGTCGGGGATGGTCGATGGGCATATAAATCCGCGACTTGCATGCCAGTGTTCGCGAGTTCAAATCCAGACCGGCAATTTGTGTGTGTTTTGTTCTACATTGCTTGTGTCATGCAGACAGGCGATTGTCGGGTTTTTGTAATGTTAACCCTAACCTTAATTCTAACCTTAACCTCAGTAACGTCATATCTAACCTTAACCGTTAGTAACCTCATGCCTAACCTCAACCGTTAATATCCTTCTACCTAAACTTAACTGTGAATGTTGCAATATAATTTTGAACGCTATGGAATGTATGGAATGTTCTCGCATAAATCCGCTAAATGAAATGTACCGGAGCAACTTAATTGAAGTACTAATATAGCCTAATAACAAAACGTGCAGTTCAAACGTAAAAAAAAACTAAATATGTTGGCATATAACGTAATTTAGGTTTTCAAAATAGTTTCCTGAGAACGTAATTTGGGAGAAATTCTGAGATTTACGGTTGGTGTGTATGTAGCATAGTAGACATTCAAAGTAAAATAAATGCTGGTCTACTTTAGAATGTGCTGCTCGTTGGCATATTGCTGGATAACACCATAGTTTAAGCAAGGGAAGGTGGTAGCAGGTATTTGTTCCAGCTCAGCTCTGACACAATTTTTCTAAAATTATCAACTAATCACAGAAATAACAGGTCAACGTGGGGAGGGAAAGAAAAGGGAATAATCAAAGGAAGAAACCTGAGTAGGGTAGGCAACATCTTTTGAATCCAGCAAAATTCCTCTCCTTCGAATGCATGCGTCCTCTGGGAAGCGATTGGAGCCTATAGAGAGAGCGAGGTAAGATGGGCCCTGTCAGGAACAAAGCTCTAGATTCACATGATATGTTTAGCTAAAAGGGTGAAAGAGAAAATGAATCAAAGCTTTGGTGGGATCAAAGACAGCGCAACAATAAAGTCAAGCCGGTTGCCGTGGGACCAGCAGGAGATGCATATCGTAAGTTGTTCTCTAGCTCTACGTCTGATGTGAGGGGAATTGATTGCTATTGTTTCGAAGAGTGTAGAGTGGAAATCATAGGGGGGTTAAGAGCGGGGGTCAGCGTTTCACAGCTAGAGAGAAAAAGAGCTACATTGTCAGATTTAAACACGGAATATTTATTATCCACGCCTGAGGGTCATGCTACAGTAACACTATTGACTCAGAACTAAGACAACAAAAACAAATTCACAGATTCACCTTGTGGCCAACAAATATCTAATCAACACAAATCTCATAGGCTAAGTTGTGTCTTTTTGTTTTGTGGCACAAAGAGACACAGGGTGTCATTAAAAAATAAATTCACAGCGTGTTATTCATACAAATGTAGATAAGGCAAAGCAAATAATTGTCAACAACAATCCCCTATTTTTGTAGATTTCTGAGATCAGATTATACCCATTGTCATGGAAACAGTGGTGTCATAACAACTTGTGTTCAATGTAATATTTCCACAGGTGTCAACCACAATTAAGACCACACGTTCTCAGCAAAGACCAAGCTTGAATTACACGTAAAGAGACCAACAAAAATAAAATAATACTGCTGCTGTGGAAATAATAATTCTTTAATTATTCATTAACCATTTGTAATTAATAGGTTACATTACTATGAGTAGTTTCTATGCTAATGTAGGAAATTGAAACTTCCCATATGTTAAAGTGTGGTTGACACAATAAGAAACATAAAAAAAACTATTAAGCAGCTGAGTGACATTGTGGTCTAAAACATTATAAGATACACTGAAATACAACTGGTTTAGGTTTAAGGGCACTTGATTTGGATAGTCAATATTACTATTTGTAGATCCTCTACTATATACATAGTATAACAGAATACCAAAAACCTAATGTAATGATTGCTAATGGTAAGGTTGGGTTTAGAATGGTTAGGGTTGGTTAATAGGATAATGTTTAAGGTTACAATGAGTGGTAATAGATACAGTAGTTAATTTAAATGTTACCCATAGTCTGTATATTGTCTCTAAAGCATGTAAAGATTGACTATCAAAATAAAGTGTTACCCTATTTTAATTCACCTTAAAAGGTAACCTTGAAAGCTTAAGTAGAAATGAAAAATCTTGATTTGATGTTTGATTGATGTGACAGTGAACATGTCACACTGCAATGTCTGGTTGTGTGCGTGTGTGCGTTTGTATGTGTGTGCTCGTGTGTGCGTGTGTTTGTCTGTTTTTCTGTCTGTCTTTCAGTCTGTGTAAAGATAAAAACCTAGCCTGTCTGCTAGATCAGATTGTCCCTGTGAGAGATGCTAAAATATCAACAAAGGGCCCTCAGTGGGTTTGATGAAATCTTCCTCACCAACCATTTTCAGCACAGAAATACCCGGAATGTCCCCTCCCCTGCTATAGTTCCTACTGACTGAAACCACAGATTACAGGAGAGAGAAAATAAAATCTCTAGATAACCTTTTGACCATATTGGGTTTTTCCTAATATAATGCTAACTAATGAGATAACATCACAATGAACAATCCATTTTCTCCCTTTTAAATTTATTTAAACCAAGCTGTTATTTTTTAGCCCATTATCCTTCCTTAAATATTAGTGAATATGGACTAGCTGTGCCACAGTAAACATGGAGCAGTATTTTACACATATTTATTCTACGTGAATGAGTAAGTCAGAATGTCTCTGAGTAGTTAAGGCAAGAAACTGTGTGATATAACATTTTGACAAAAAATACATTCTAAAGGTTTGCCCTCATTGTTGTTAAACCCTCATTTAGTTGAAATAAACAAAATATTCTTCCATATAACACATGTGTTTGCCGAAATAAGGCCCAAGCATATTTCAAATATATGTGTAATTTAATGTATTTACTTGTAAGGTTACCTTGTGTGTACAGGTGCCTCCGCTTTGAAGTCTTGTGTAACTGCAACTGAACTTTGCTCACCACATCAAACCTCTAGACAGCTGCATTATACTTCTACTGAAACACTACTCTTTTCTCTACATTTAGACCCTTAAAATACACTTACTGGTCACTTCCTTAGGTAGACCTTGCTTGTACCCTGTTGGACCCCCTTTTGCCTTCAGAACTGCATTAATTATTTGTGAAAAATTAGTCTGTTGTTGGATAAAAAAGACACTAGTAAATGTTTTTCAACTGTATCATGTTTTCACAAGACACTGACAATATATTTAATCAAATTCTGTGTACAATATATTTGTTACTGTTTTTAATGAAACGTAATTGAAAACATGTTAAATGTTTGTTTTTGCAATCACATGTTTCTTTACACACAATACCACTGCATATGGTTAGAATTCACTAGCTTTGTAATGAATTCACAATGGTTATTGCAATGAATTTAAACAAGCACTATTATTCTGAAAGGACAAATCAGAGTTTGTGTTGCCAGAGTAATAAAGTGTTGCCAGGCGAACATGTTTGCCTGCTGGTCGACATGTGATCGGTTGAACCATGTGCGTGCCCCCCGTCATCCCACAAATTTGTTCATGGAGTTGCAGAGCTGCCGACAAGGCATGGTTAGTGTGATTTGGGAAGGGAGGAAAATGGGAAAACAATACCAGTATATTAAAAATAAATGTACTGACTCAGCTATTTGCAATGAACATATCAAACAAAAGCAATTGAAATAGTTCAACACAATGGCTGCTTCACAAGATTTCCCCATATTCAACTGCAAACGCAACTGAAAATGTCTTCTCCAGTCTCCAAATTATTCAACCCCTTCATGGCATGCATCTTTAGTACTTAGTAGAGCACCCTTTTGCTGTTATGACCTGCTTCAAAGAGATGCATAGCCAGACACCAGCCTCTGGCAGAGTTCCTGAGATATCTAAGCCATTTCCTCATGAGCAATGGCATCCAGTTCAGTAATATGCTTGGGTTTGATTGCTGCCACCGCCTTCAGCACCCAAGCCTTGGTGGTCATAGAGGTATGCTTGGGATCAATATCCAGTTGGAAGGTCCAATGATGCCCAAGTTTCAGCTTCATCACAAACGGCATTACATTTTCTTATAGGATTTCCTGACACTTCAATTAATCCATCTTGTCTTAGACACACTGCAGGTGTCCTGTGCCAGAGGATGCAAAGCAGCCCCAGAGCATCACAGAGCCACCCCAATGCTTGACTATGGGCAGGGTGTTCTTTTCAGAGTATGCTTATTTTTTCTTCCTCCAGACATACTGCTGATTCATCATGATAAAAAGTTCCAGAACAGAATCCCAAAACCTCTGTGGCTTCTTTATATGATTTTGACCATACTGAAGACTAATTTTCTTGTGCGTTTTAGTATGCTTTTCAGTTTGTCAGTTATGGTGTACATCTTGGTGTTCTGATATGGAAACCTTCTGCATTTATCTTACTGTGTTCACTAACATCTCAATGCCTGTAGCCAACAAGTTATGATACAGGACTTTTGCAGACACTCATGGGTATTTCACAACCTGCTGTCTCAGAATTCTGGTTCCAGACGTTGATAGCGGCCTTCTTCATGTAAAATAACCACTGTTCCCTTAACTTTTAACTTTTGAAATATGCTTCCAACGGTGTCTCTCTGATCATTCAGTGCATTCACTATCTTTTTGTTCCTTGTTTGTGAAGGACGTGATGATCTCTACTTTTTGGACCAGTCTTTTGTTTCAGCCATGTTTCTCTAACATGCAGTCAAACATGACACTCAACAAACCCCTTGCCAGTTCAGGTATTTCATGGGTTCCAGTTCAAGCACACCTGGTGAAACAAATGAAGCCCTTGATTATTTGCATCAGGTGTGCTGGAGACTACACCTATTTTGCATGTTTGTGCTGGTGTAAAGGATTCTGTTCAGGGGCTTTAATAATTGTGAGACTGGATAAGTCATTGTTAGTTGCATTTTCAGTTGGATTTGGGGAAACCAATTGAAGCATTCATTGTGTTGAGCTATTTCAATTGCTTTGTATGATTTGTTCATAGCAAACAGCTGACAACCTGTGCATTTTTACGGAAAACCTGGTTTTCCAGTAAACCTGGCTTACCTGTATTGCACTGCTGGTTTGCTTAAAGCTAAGCAGGGTCAGGCCTGATTAGTCCCTGGATGGGAGGCCAGTGCTGCTGGAAGTGGTGGTGGAGGGCCAGTAGGGGGCTCTCGTCCCTCTGGTCTAAAGATCATTCCCAATGCCCCAGGGCAGTGATGGGTTTGCCCTGCGTAGGTTGCCGTCTTTCAGATGAGACGTTAAAACGGTTGTCTTGAATCTGTGGTCACTTAAGATCCCATGGCATTATTCATTAGATTGGTGGTGTTAACCCTGATGTCCTGGACAAATTTCCAATCTGGCCCTCAAACCATCATGGCAACTTAATCATCCCTATCTCTCAATTGGCTCATTCATTCCCCTCTCCCCCTCCTCTCCCCCCTTCCCCCAGGTCGTTGCTGCAAATGAGAAAGTGTTCTCAGTCAACTTGCCTGGTAAAATAACGGTTAAATCTAACAAAAAAACTAACTTAAAATGAGGGTTGAATAATTTTGGCAACTGTAAATAAATGTCACATTACATATACATGTTGTCTTATATGTTGTATACAACTAGCAGCACCTAATATGAAGTATACAGTCATATGCAAAGGTTAAGGCACCCCTGACAATTTCCATGATTTTCATTTATAAATAAATGGGTGTTTGGATCAGCAACTTCATTTTGGTCTATCAAATAACTGAAGGACACAGTAATATTTCAGTAATGAAATAAGGTTCAATGGATTAACAGAAAATGTGCAATATGCATCAAAATTAAATTAGACAGGTGCATAAATTTGGCCACCCTTGTCATTTTGTTGATTTAAATATCTATAACTACTTGGCACTGATTAATGGAAACACAATTGGTTTGGTGAGCTCATTAAAGGACTGTTCCACAGTAAATCGGATTCATAGTATAGCATATACAAACGTTATCATAGATGATTTATGTCATACACACATTTGTTCTTTTTCAATATATCAGAGAAAAGCCGATAGTATATTTCAGTTCCTTTTGCATCCACTGGGGGGCTTCTGTATCAGTCTAAACTTGAGTTACCACAACTCCCAGAATTCCAAGCGAATTTAGTGCCCGTCCCCGTTTGAACGCACCGACACAGAACATGGGCAATTCAACAGCAAACCTCTGTAGAGCTTGACGCTAGAAAGTTATACATATTTGTTTTTGAAATTGTAGTCTAATTTCTATTCATCATGCCCGTTTGGTGTTCTGTACCTGTTTGGAGAAATTACAAGCAAGCCCAAAAAGAAGGAGAAATCGTTCACACTTTACAATAGGCTATAAAAAGTTAGGGTCTGGAGTCGGCATTTTAGGTTGAAAAATTATGAAAGGGCTCTACGTGCTAAATTAACCATCACTACAGCCCGAAAGCGGCTGAAAAGCAATGCGACCCCATCCATTTTTCTTTAGCTTGAAAGAGTAGCCTATAGTAAGGTATAGTAATTTACCCACTCAGCTAGCTACTAAATACAGCTGGGACAGTACACATACAGTACAAGTGCTCCATTACTAAGGTACAGAAAATAGATTTAATAAACTTCCTCATCTGTTAATTGTCCTCTTGCTACGTCTCTTTCCATGTGTGCTGGAAAACTTCAGTGATTCAGTGAAGCATATGCGGTCGTCAGTCATTTTTCATTCAATCCTTACAAGTAAAGCTTGTCCTCGGTACTTGTACTCGGGCGCAAGTATTATTTTGAAGGGACAAATCAGAGTTTGTGTTGCGTGCACAATATAATGTTGCCAGGCAAACAGGTTTCGCTTATGTCTCGGGCCAGCCCTGGTGGTGGCTCATCCCTGTGGGTTAAACAGAGTCAGAGCTATGACACCTCAAATTCAGTCATGTTTTATAGAAACCATTTTTACTAAACACGTTACAGACAGGAAGTAAAAAATAGCTGGGATTTCAAAAACGTATAGAGATATTGTAAGAAATGGGTACAACATTTTGATGTTGACTTGTTTGTATGGCCTCCAAACTTTGCACACCGGTCAAGGAGCCCTGGGAGCTTGACAACATGTATTAAAAAGCCTTATTCATCATGGTTTACATGCTTTTACACGTAGAAAACAACAAAATATAAATATGTTCTTTTTTTAGATAAATATTTAATAAAACAAACTTCACTGACCCAGGATGTTGGATTTAAGTAATCCATGTTGTAGCCATGGGTCTGCAAAACCATAAGGCATTTCACTATAGGTCAAAGTATAACCTTTCTAGGGGCCAAAAGGTCAACTTTGTGCCAGGCGGACCGAAAACCCCTTAGACCTTGAAGGTTGATGTGAGCAGAACTGCTAGCATTAATGAGGAGTCTGCAGCTACCAACCTTAACATTACCTTAGTAAATGACACCGATGTCAACAATAACGGGAGTAATGAAACACATGCATGGCCTGACTGTTGGGGGACACACACACACACAACTTCTTTAAATAAATACATTTATGTTGTTATAAATAAGAATATTGTTTGTACCAGCAATATCTCCAAGTTTTGTTTTTCACTGTAGAAATCTCAAATGTCATAATGATTTGCCAATGCAAGAGAGTACTGGCACCTTTTTATTTCCACTTCAAGCGCTGGTGAGAATGGTCAAAAACAGCCCACAGACCACCTCCAAAGACCTAAAACATCATCTTGCTGCAGATGGTGTCACTGTGCATCGTTCAACAATTCAGCACACTTTGCACAAGGAAAAGCTGTATGGGAAAATGATGCAGAAGAAGCCTTTTCTGCACACAAGCCACAAACAGAGTCGCTTGAGGTATGCAAACACACGTTTGGACAAGCCACCTTCATTTTGGAAGAAGGTGCTGTGGACTGATGAAACAAAGATTAAGTTATCAAGGGGCGTTATGCATGGCGGCAAAAGAACACAGCGTTCCAAGACAAACACTTGCTAGTTGCTACCCACAGTAAAATTTGGTGGAGTTTCCATCATGCTGTGGGGCTTTGTGGCCAGTGCTGTTACTGGGAATCTTGATAAAGTTGAGGGTTGCATGGATTCCACTCATTATCAGCAGATACATGAGAAGAATGTAGAGGAATCAGTCACAAAGTTGAAGTTACGCCAGGCCTGGATATTTCAACAAGACAACAACCCAAAACACTGCTCAAAATCTACTCTGGCATTTATGCAGAGGAACAAGTACAATGTTCTGGAATGGCCATCCCAGTCCCCAGACCTGAATTACATTGAAAATCTGTGGGAACCATGCTCGGGATGCTGGTTCCCGAGCATGCTGTCCATGCTCGGGAACCATCAAACTTAACTGAACTGGAGATGTTTTGCAAGGAGGAATGGTCCAAAATACCTTCATCCAGAATCCAGACACTCATTATAGGCTGTAGGCTCAGTCTAGAGGCTGTTATTTCTGCTAAAAGAGGGTCAACTAAATATTGATGTGATACTTTGTTGTGGTGCCCCAAATTTATTTCAACTATCTAATTTTGTGTTGATGCATATTGCACATGTTCTGTTCATCAAATAAATAATATAATTTCACTACTGAAATATTACTGTTTTCTTCAGCTATTTGATAGCTCAAAATGGAACTGCTGATCCAAACACCCAATTATTTATAAATGAAAATCATGGAAATTGTCAAGGGTGCCTAAACCTTTGCATATGATGGTATGTAATGTATGATTAAATGTACTGTGGAAAGTACATGCAATCTTTCAATGGAAGTTGCTTTGGAAAAAAGTGTCTACTAAATTACTTAAATTTATAAATAGAGATAATCCAGTTGGGTTAAAAAAACAGGCTTCTGTCAATTTATCCTTGTCAATGTACTGTAGTTAACACTCCACCTACAGTTGTTAATGCTGGAAAGTCCCTTAATATTCCTCTGCCATCCAACCTGCAAAAAAAACAAAGAAGACTACAAACAGCCAGTTTCCATTGTTATTTCAAACTGGTACAATCCCTCCGGTTATTTTTCTTCTATCTTTACAACAAATCAATAAAACTCTACCCAATTTAAACAATTGTACAAATCAAACAATAGTTGAAGAGCTAGCTATCAACTGATGTATTCTCTTTGTTGGTTGAAGTAGTGATCAGATCATTGTTTTTTGTTCTATATTGGTGAATGATTAAAAACAGAATGATTGTCTAAAAGAACAAATTAATGTGAGTGATTCTCTTCTTATATTACTGTGGAAAGGGTTGATCATTACACATTGATTTTAATTGATATACAGTATATATAAAGTAAAATAGTATATATAGTGTATAACCTTTGAAAGCAAACTAAACATACTGTAGAATGACTGTATAGAATGCATTTATGACATTATAGGCCATCTGCATTTTGAATTATTACATTTTGCTTGTGCAGAATCTTTAAGTAGAATCACAGTCATGACTAAATTAACCATGGAATTCCAAGTTTAAGTCTGGTGGTTTTGATGACATTGGGCCCAAATCATGACACAGAGCACAAATACATGGCACAGTAAGTTTTTTGGTGGGGCCGTTTTAGCTCAACAAATGGCCAAAGTCTTTAACTGCAAAATATCAAGACATTTCTTAATTGTTGTCATCGAAATGATACTATTATGCATGGTGTGAATATGTACAAATTTGTTAAGTTTAATTTTACATGTACATAAAATGTCTTAAGCCCAAAAAAGAATGCTGATTTGGTGGCGATGTTGATTTCAGGACAAGATTGGAGATGTAGCCAAGATAGCGGAGTTAAAACCCCTACAATTTTGATGAGTACCAAGTTATCTTTAGTGACCACAGCATGTCAGCACAACTGTTACACGTCCTATCTGGAAGATTGTAATCTGCACTGGGCATTGAACCATATACTGCACTACCCTGAATCATAGTATTTTATACTTAGTTCAGAGGAAAAAGCACCTCCATAATGCTCTAACGTCAAGTAAGCAGTAGGATGTGTGTTTTTGAAAATTGCCCTCATGTAGAAAGAATATATGGTGCACCCAATGGTTCTACTTGGCAAAAACCAAGTCTATCAGTCTATATATCTGTTGGATCTTTTTTATGTATGGTTAACATTTAAGTACATATCAACTAAATAATCAAAAAATGATTAACAAAGTCTCCAACATTTTTTGATAAGTATTATTGAAACACAAAGGACATGGTTACAGTAAGTAAGATGAAGAGAGCTACTTCAAATCAACAACTGTTTTGTAATGAATAAGTTAATAAATACTACACTACATAGAATTATCAAAACAAACTGTATATAATTTATGTAGTCTGCATATCTAATGATTTGGTATATTGCAATGTAATGCGTGTGCGCCATAATCCCTTATAGATTATTAACTCAGTAAGATTATCCCTACATAACATATGGAAATAGTTGCAAATACAGCATCTTGCTATCTAAATGCAGCAAATACTTTTGTATCAGTCATTTATATCAAATATCAAAGCACTTAACATGAGTATTGTAATGACTTGCAGGTGTTATGTCCATGCTGATTGTCAGAGCTGCATTTGAAGAAAATGACTGCATATTTATCTAACACATACAGTACAGTTATGCTGGACAAGCAAATAAGATCGTATTACAGAAGATTGCCCTTGAGTTTTCAACCATTTTCCTTAATTACAGAGGCTTTGATCTCTGCTAAAGTTGATTGACTTGAATGGTTTTCATTTCTAAGTGCTGTGTATTGATGCTGGTAAACAAACGGCAAGACATTTGAGGCTAAGTGTGTGCAGCTGCTATAGTGAAGGTGAATGATTACAGGATATTTTGATTCTCTGGGTATTCAAACAACAATCATTTAGCCACGTCTTTCAATGGAACTTACAGTATATAGGCCCAACTATTCTCCAAACACAACAATTTACATAGATTTAACTCTCTGTTTATAGGCTCTTTGCCTTTCACATTTCTGATCATAAAGGTCCTCCTTTATTCGAGAGTGCCATATAAATTACATATTGTCTCATCTTCTGAGGACTCAGCATTCAGACTCTAGGCCTCTATTGATTGGCCTGTTAGCTTATTTACAGCATCAGGTCTATTATAATGTATGCTGCTTTCTCCCATTTGTGTCCTTTACTTTTTATTGGAATGGCTTAGAATTTTAAGATATTTCTGTTTAGCTGGGCACTAACATATTTTTAAAGAAATGGAAGAAATGTATACATGTACATTTTTTAAGGCTGTTAAAATGATAATAGTATCAAAAAAATGCCAGACTAGGACAGTAAGTGTTTTCTAGATACTGTATATCACCATGTTACTACTTTTGAATAACACCTTGCCTGATGTCATTTATTAAAATTTTTACAAATCACCAATCATTAGATATTTCATTGTTGATAAAGCAGAGAAACCTGGATCCAAAGTTCAGATCAGATTATATATATAGTACTGTGCAAAGGTTTTAGGCACATTGTTTGACTCAAAAGATGACAAAACAAAAATGGGTAAATTGAATAAGTAAACAAAATAAAGGCAAAACTAAAAGTTCTTTAAATTATGGTAGGTAAAAAGGGAGCCTCTGTGAGCAATTCAAATAACAAATAAAAGTATTGCATTTATCCACAAATTTGATAATAGTTCAGGTGTGATTTTAATGAAACAGCAAGTGTACATTATGATGCAGGAAGATTGAGCCAGTTTTCCATTTTATTTAAGATAAGGAATTATTGTTGGAGGCAAAGGGGCTGTCAAAATAAGGAAAATATGTAAATGAAAACAAAGTTACCATGGTAAGATCACTGAATGATTTTGATTGGTGCCTGCTTCGAAAGCTTGTGTGATTGCAGGTTGATTTTACACAAAAAAGTATTGAGAGTTGAGAACTGACAACACTGGTGAGCCCATCAAATAGGAAGTGGTGATGAATTTAAATTCATGTACATTCTCCTGTAATACTATATTGTTTTAGTCTAACATTATATTGTATGAGTTCAATAATCTATCAATCTTTTTAAATACCTGTATTGTTTTACCCAAATCAAGTCATACATATTTAGATATTTTGGGGGCGCGATGGCTCAGTGGGTCGGGAGTCAGAATTGTAGTCAGAATGTTGCCAGTTCAATTCCCGACTGAGTCAAGTGTTTTTGTGGCCTTGGGCAAGACACTTTACCCTAATTGCTCCCAGGTCGTTGCTGTAAATAAGAAACAGTTCTTAGTCAACTTACCTGGTAAAATAAATGTTAAATAAAAAAATTAAAAGATCTATTTTCCAAGACCTGGCAAAGTTCTATGAATATGACATCAAATGACTCCCAGTTAGTTGCAGTGGTGCACTGATTATCATTTCACTGAGTAATAACAGAACTACTTACTCTTTCTGTGACCAGCTTATAAAAAGCTCTACAACATGTATATCATGATTTTTAAAACAATAAAAGTAGTTTCGATTGGTAAATGATGTTCAATATGCAGTGCTTAGTAACTGCAAGTAACCCTTCCTCACTCACTTTCAATTACCAAGAGTTAAATGTCTGGATAATCATAGTCAGCTAGAAACCACCAACAGCTTCATTTTAGACTGACAGGAAAATAGCCATGAATAATATGACTCCCCTCCTTAAACATAAGCTATACACTTATGCAGAGATCCAATACAAATAATAATGGATATACACTTTCAATGTCACTTGACGTAGAATTAAGTGAGAAATGTATTCTGGCTAGATATTTGGCTATGCTGCTGTTCACCTCAAAGCTGGCAGACTAAAACAATGTCTGTGAAGAATTAGACATGTCAAAAAGTTTTGTGTTGCTGGGAGCCTATATGACAGAGGAATATGCATCCAACAATTTTCCAATCCAAAACTTGACAACATAAAGCTCTTAATTCCCTTTATTGTTTGAAATGTTCACCATATCAAGGTCTGTATCACTTCAAAGGATTTCCAAGTCATGACAGAAATGTGGTTTAGTAACGCCACCTTGAGGAAAGGTTTTGACATAGCAAGGCTTTACATATGAGTAAATAGCAAAAGAAAATAGTTATGGGAACATTCTAGGAACTGACATGTCCACCCTTGTCCTGGAGAGCTGCTGTCCTAATTATGTTCACTCCATCCCTTATTCTAATAACTAGCTGGTTGATAAGCTGAATGAGGCTACATTATGTATGTTTGGAGTAAAACCCAACAGGATGGTACCTCTCCAAGACCTCTTTCAACTAATATGTCCAACAACATAATGAACATTTTCACCGGACCATCCTGTACAGAAAAGTAAAAACACCATAAATTCCATCTAAACAATTGGGGAAAATAGATTTTTTTATAATGGACAAGTTCACTAATCTGGAAATTATCCTATAAAATACCAGGGAATTTCAAATCCAATCACATGTCCAAATACCTGTCCTCCAAAGCACATCTAAGCACATCTGAGGCTGCTCTGCTTCTTGTCTCACTACTTTCTCAACAAGGAAGTGTACACCAGAGTCTCTACAAGCTGAAAAACACATGCTCCTGCCAGCCCTGCACATGGCAGACTGTTGTTTTTGGTGGCATCCGTCACCTGCCCAGATCCTGACGAGGTTGTAGGCACCGCGCAAGGCAGATGGCACCAGCGGGAGGGGGTCTGTACTTCACTGTGACGTCGTTCAGTCCTCTGTAATTGATACAAGGTCGCAGTCCTCCATCTTTCATTGCCATGAAGAAGAAGCTTGCTGATGCAGGGGAAAGAAGAGCAAGGTATGTAGCCCTGTTGAAGTGCCTCCTTGATGTATTTTTCCATGGCCTCTGTCTCCTCCTTCGATCAGGTCTATGGCACAGTCCCAGGGTTTGTGAGGAGGGAGACTTGTAGAGTGAGAGTTGAAAAAGATGTCCTGGAAATCTTGATACTAGTGGGGTACGCTCGACTGGAGGGCACCAGTTGGACTCTCAACTGACGTGGAACCGCAGACCAAGGGTAGATGGGCACGAGGTAGCCCAGGCTGTGATATGGTGAGGGGTGCCGTCGACAGCAGGTTGGTGCATCTGGAGCCAGGGTGAATAGGGGTATATCAGGTTTCCCATGGATCCTGAGTCTATGAGGGTGGTAGAAACCAAAGGTGAGGAATAGTTGTTAACAACAATGCGTATTACACACAGGTGTGTGTTAAGAGAAATGGGATGACTCACGTGATCATTGCAGGGGTCTAGACCATCTCCATGTCGAGGCATAGGGGTCCCACCCACCAGCATTCAGGTTCTGAGCAGTTCTGGAATGGAGTGGATGGTTGAGGTGACTGCCAGTGTCCCCGTGAGTGGCTGGAGTCGACGGCGCTCGCGGAGCATCTTATCCAGCCTGATGGAAGTAGATATGAGTGTTGAGATCCAACTCGTCATCCCGGCATGCCAACTCCATCTTCTGCGAGGTCAGGTACAAGGATACATGCATCAGGAAACCCAGACACTGCGATGGTGTCCCGTCATAATGCTGGGGCATCTGTGCTGCTGCTAGAACCGAGGCGACAGGTGGCAGTGCGTGTAGTAGATAGAATCAAAGCCATCTCAAAATATCTTCCATTTAAGAATGAGTTCTCTATAATTGAACAGAGTTTATTTGACCTAATAAACCAAGGCTGTCTCCTCAAATCCCATGAGACAACTCCCTAGCTACTTCCTGTTTTAAATACCCCATACATCTCATTGAAAATGGTAACCCTGACAAGGAGCCATGAGGTCAGACTCACTTCCACTTCATTCCAAAATGGTGACCAGTAGAGATCAAATTTCAATCAGCAGTCTGCTGGTTGTTTTATTCCCTGTTCACATGAAATCCTTCACTTCTAAAGATATCACCATTTGATACCCTATGTTGCATTCAGATATTTAATTTCATATGTCCAATTACATTATGCCCAGGTCAATTCTTTTTAAACAACACGACTACTCATCAGAAATAATAAGCATTACATTAGAAATTACTGTCTAATTCAATTCATCCTTGTCTAATTCACCTCATAATTGTTACATCTGCATATACATTGCCTTGCGAAAGTATTCGGCCCCTTGAACTTTTCGACCTTTTGCCACATTTCAGGCTTCAAAACATAAAGATATGAAACTGTAATTTTTTGTGAAGAATCAACAACAAGTGGGACACAATCATGAAGTGGAACGAATGAGCTGAAAGTTTAGAGGGACGGCCGGGTCTTGGTAGATTTGCAGTGGTCTGATACTCCTTCCATTTCAATATTATCACTTGCACAGTGCTCCCTGGGATGTTTAAAGCTTGGGAAATCTTTCTGTATCTAAATCTGGCTTTAAACTTCTCCACAACAGTATCTCAGACCTGCCTGGTGTGTTCCTTGTTCTTCATGATGCTCTCTGTGCTTTCAACGGACCTCTGAGACTATCACAGAGCAGGTGCATTTATACAGAGACTTGATTACACACAGGTGGATTCTATTTATCATCATTAGTCATTTAGGTCAACATTGGATCATTCAGAGATCCTCACTGAAC